>CAUYSK010094975.1:0-33942 GCA_963575035.1 Avahi laniger
CAAGACACAAGAAATGGAGACAAGACAGGAGTCTGATCAAGTCTCGTTTATTGGCAGTAGGGCAGAGGCTTAAGTAAGGCAGAAAGAGGAAGTAGCTAGGCGGTACTTTCCAAGGCGGGAGTTACCATGGAGATTCCCGCGCGCCGGCTGCCCAAGGGTTATGTCACACTGGGTAAATGGAAACTTACAAGCTCTTTTCGCGGGCTTTTGCAAATGCGTGGGCTTGGTCGGCCATTTTAGGTAATGGGGAAGATCCACATGGCTCGTGGCCATCTTGGATAAGCAGCTACTGGGCTTCATGGCTCCGGACAAGCAGGGAGAGACAATGGCTATTTTAAGTCACATCTGGAACTACCTATTACCTTTAGCCATGTGAAAAGAGCAGAGACTTTAGAAGCACAAAGAATTGAGCTCAAATTCTGGCCCCATGGCATTCCAGCTGAATGACCCTGGGCTTGTTACTCAACCTTTTTAGACCTCAGCTTCCTCACATGTAAAATGAGGTTAACAATCTCTACCTTACAGTATTGTTAGCAGGGTCAAAATAATTTACCTAAGTCCTTGCACATTCCCACCCCTACAGCGTGGTATCATGACTGAGAACAAATCCTTGGTCTTTCTCAAGACTGATTAGTCAGAAATATTCTGAGGCTAAACTGCTGTGTTTATGCCTAACTTAATTGTCTTGGTGGAAACCAGAGCATGAGACCACACCCCTGTGAGTGGAGGTGGCGCTTCCCTGAGGGAAATGGGAACCACAGCTGACATCTATTCCTGGTGGAGGTCAAGGTCAATGCTGGGACAGGAAATCAAGACTTGGATGCGGGCAGAGGTTGCAGGGGCCACTTCTTCCTCCATGGAGGAGGAGAGGCCTTATTATGGTTGGTCTTGGGCTTTTCTTTAGGAGACACACTGTAGGGTATTATTCCTGCAGAGGAGAAAGATGATCTCTTCATGACAGTAGTCTTGGGGAGAAAGTTGGAGGAGCTTCCTCAGGACATCCTGGTCCCAGCAAGTCTGAACCTCACTCAACAGTTAGTCTCTGGTTGATGTCTTCCTTCTGCCATCCCTGACTCTCAGTGAAACTTTTCAAAGAACTGCAACCTATTCTCCACTGTCCTTGTGGGTCAATGAGCCTAAGGGAAGCCTCCAGGGGTACAGTTGAGAGTAACTAAGGCCAGAGAGAACCCCTCTCCAGGCACAGGAGGGCTACACGTAGATGCCAGCAAAGGGCAGCATTCCAGAGCCTGAGTTGCAGGTGACAACCAGGGAGGCCTGAAGGAGACATGCTCCAGAGTGCCCAAAAGATAAGAGGACATTCTGATAAATGCCAGACTTTATGTCCTCAAGTGGGTGGCACATTTAAAAGGAAATCTAAGCTTCTTTTAATTAATACATTTTTCAATTATTATTAACTCTAGTCTGGAATCAAGATATTAGCTAGTTATCTTCCAGCAAAAGATTAAAATCAATTTATTCTACCATTCCTGGCTTTGGATGTGGGAACCCTCCCGCCATCGAGGTCGGCTTCTCAGAAGACCCACACAAAAGCACCCTATCCGTCCCCACTTGTTCCAGGAGGTGGCCGGTCACAGAAAACCCTTTGCTCCTGACACTGGAAAACCTTCCTCTTTTGAAATGTCCCCTAACTGTTCACTTGCTCCTTTACAGCTGACCGAGGACTGTGAACGTACCTCAAGGTCAATCAGTCTTGCCTGCCTAAATTAAGACATCCCACCTCGACAGAAAGCTGGACCATCAGATTCTTGCCCAAGTATTTCCTTTTACTGTCTAAAACTTCCTCTCTTTTCTAACACCCTTAAACCCTTGCTGAAATGAAAGTGACAGCAGATGGACTCCCTCACTGCAAGTTTATGAATAAACAGCCTATGTTAATTTTGTCTTGAACCTAGTTTGTCTTTGCAGATGGGAATTCAGACACAGAAATATGGCATTTGCCAAATGAGAAATTTGGAAGAGAGACGCTAGAGAAGCAAAGGGTTTCTTTCCATTTCTTACAGTTTTCTGGTTAGAAGGGAGCCCAGAGGGGAGAGGGATACGGCACCTATGAAAATAGACCTGGAGTCCAAGGGAAGTTTGATGTCCTCTTCCCCTCCTCTTCGCTACATGTCCTATAAGCCTTTATGGGAGAATCATGGGGCCTCATTGAGGCAAACAGGCAAGAGGTTCCCTTAATCATATGAATTTCTGGAGAGGTAGACAGGAAAGCTTTTTAGGAGAGAGGATGTCACTGGGTCCTCATGGGTATAGCTAATGCAAACTTCAGGGTTTAATGTAATTTTGAAATAGAAAATATATACACTACATTGACACATCAAATCAAACCAAATTCATGTGTTCAACATCTAGCAAGTTCAGGGCCAATATATAACTGATAATAAATACTATGCAATGGGAATTTAATTCAAATAAAGCAACTCTGGCAAATTTAGACGTTTTTACCAAAAAAGTCCAAATTCTAAGTTTGAGATTTCTGTAGAATTTAGTGAATACTGCATCAGAAGAGGGTATGGGATTCTAAGATACTCTTTGGGGTTGGTCTGGAGAGCTTCATCTGAAATGACTGGATGTCTTAATTTAGGAAGAAGTTTTGAGTCCATTTCCTCCAAAGTCAATAAGCACTGGTTAGCTTTATTCCACACTAGGTAGGATAGCAAATACCATTCCTTGTGTCACTAAATAGTCCCCAGGCCTCAGAGAAGTGCAGGTACAAATGAGTTTTCAGTGACTCTAATGCCCAAATCCCAGTGGCTTTCAGCACCCACTGCCCCATGCAGGGCATCCACGTCCTCCCTCCCTCAGTCTTCCTCGGTTATTTCCCAGTCCTCCCTGGTGCAATCCCGCTGCCGACACTGATGCCCTTCATGAGGCTGCACATCTCTCAGAAACAGTCTCCTCTGCTGCTCGCTGCCCTTGGCTGTCAGAGCAGCAATGCCACTCTCAGGCTAATGGCTCTGAGTGTAGGGGCCCAGGAGGAGAATTGGCTTCTCAGGTCTGGAGTGTACACCTGAGTCTGAGACCACCTGCCTCAGTCCCTACACTCACAGCCATTCAGAAAAGGCAAATCCTTCTGCTTTGGTCAGGAATACCTCTTTCCTAAGGGCCTCAAAAACAATCCCTTAGGCTCCCACAGGCCCAAAGGGCAGAGGAACCATGTTATAAAGAAATCAGCCATTCCTCACTGCTTTTCTCTTTCACTCATCCTCCCCTGCAAGCAATCTCCTCCCCTTTCTTCAGCAAAACAAAGCCCCAGGCATATCAAAATCTAGTGAGATCAGCTAGATTTTTCTTAAACCGCCACATTGAATCCCAGCTTGACTTAGCTGAGGGAACCCAAAACCCTTAATTTGAACCGAGCCCCTGAACTTCAGTGTGGAGAAGAGAGGCGGTTTAAATTCCGTTTCACTCTGATCAGCGTATAGACCTAGGACTGACGTGAGGGCAACGCATGGATTGGCAAGGGCTTCTTACTGGCTGCCAGGAGCTCTTGGGGGCAGAGTTGGGAAGGGGACACCTTCTTATTTAGACTGAGGCACAACTCTAAACTCCTGACCTCCGTCCAGAAAGCCTTTCCTGGTCCTGCTACCCGGCTGTAGCCTCTGTCTGTTTCAACCCACCAGAGTTCAATGTGCCTCTCAAGCAGCTCACACCTCACTCTGCTTTAGGATTTGTTGTAGGAACAGCTCGATATATATTTGATTTTATGGTTCATAGTTCAAGAATCTCTTTCCTAGGCTGAGGCTTTGCTAATGGCCATTGTTGAGCAGCATTTGTTCCTTTCAATTAAATTCTGGTCAATTTGCTGGCGCCCATTCGAGGCCAACTCTTCCTAGAATGTGACAGGAGAAATCGAGCTCATGGGATAAGACAACATCCGCCCCTCCGGCCCCACACTCCCACAGCGCCCTGGCCCCGTCCCAGTGGCAAACACAGGTATAAAGTCGGCCTGGCTTTCTGGACATGCTCTCCTAATTCTCCTGGACACAGACCTATTCCACTGCTTTCTTGGAAATGCCTTTGGTCTCCTCCCACTACAACCCCCTCCCCCTGCCCTTCCAAGGCCTTGGTGCTGAGGCCCCTCCTTCCCCCCAGCTTTCCCTGCAGGATGGAGCTGCTCCCAGAGCTCCCACCTGGCCTTCTGACAGGTAGGTGAGAAATGCCCAAGTAAATCAACAGAGGCTCTCAAACTGACAAAGACCTTTATTTTCTTTTTAGAATTACAATACCTAGTTTGGTGAAACAGAAGGTTTCCTGAGCTGCTTGTGGGAGGCTGAGTTGTTTCATCACTTTTGAAAGGCAATTTGGCTAAGTGTCAAACACCTCTAGAATGTTCACATCCTTTAATCCAGTGATTTTATTTAGAGCAAGTTTTCTGCAATTCACAGAAAAAAGGAGAAATTTCAAAAGGCGCTCAACCTCACTAGTAATAAAGAAAATATCAATCAAAATACCAAGATTTTTTTTTTTAATCATCAGATTGGTGAAAAAATGTAAAAGACTGATACAGTGGTAAGGGTGTGAGGATGTGGGCATTTTTACATATTGCTTGTTTGAATGTGACCGGGTTCAGCGTTTCAGAAAAATTGCCTGGCATTATACATTAAAATTAAAAATACATGACCCTTTTGAACAAATAATTCAATTCTAGGGACTACCCTAAAGAATTAAAAACATCAGTACATAAAGACACATGTGGGTATTTAATGCAGCATCATTAGAAACTCCTAAAACTTATGAACATGTTTGTCTATTTATGAGAAAAGACAATCAATATGGTACATTCATATTATAGAGTATTACACAGTTATTTAAAAAGAATTAGAGCCATTATGTTTTGCCTTGGAACATTGCTTGAGACATATTAAGTGAAAATAACAATTTCAAATAAACATGTATTGTAAGACTGCATTTTGATTAAAAAAATAAACATTCAATTTCTCATTCTTTAAAACAAATGTTTCTTAAAATCTAGCTAGTTCTGTGCCAGACTCTAGAGATATAATATTGAAAAACACATGAATCCTGTCTTCCTATGCACTATTTAAGCAAAGAAATGCATAGGAAGAAAATATACCTCAAGAAGTCATGGAAGGGAGGCAAAGAATACTAATGTTTCTTTTTTATTCCCTGCATTGCTTGAGTTATTTCTATGAATCTGTATCACTTTTGTAATTGAATTTTAAAATTCACATACACAGATAAAAAATATATATATATATATATACTAAGGAAATAATCTGAGAGGCACGTGGAGATTTAGGTACAAGGACATGTTGTCAAGCAGTAGTTTTGAGCTTGGCTTTCCAGTCTACAGTCTGAAGTGCGGTTCCATGTCTGCCACTGACTCAGCTGTGTGAGCCTGTGTAAGTCACTTGACTTTTGTGTCCCAGTTTACTTCTCAGTAGAATAAAAATCATAATAATGCTCAGCTTGAAAGATGAGTGTGAAGATTAAATGAGATGATGTATGTAAAGAATTTATTAATAGCACAGTGTCTGGTGTATAGTAAATGCTTAACAAATGGCAGCTAAAAAAGTAGATAACGATGTTTACTTTAGTATTGTTTAAAATTGCAATAGAAACTTAAAAGGTCTAACAATTGCTAATATAAATATGGACATTCCTTTAATGGAGTATTATGAAGTCATTAAAATGACATTTAAAAAATTTTTCATGAAATGAGAAAACAAAAAATAATTTTCTAGTGAACACAAACTTATATATTTACTATAATTTCCATAAAACATGTATCTGTGTATTTGTATAGGAAAAAGCCCTGGAAGGAAATGCTCAGGATATTAACAAGTTTTTTGAAGCTTTTATAACTTTCCCTTGTCTATTTTCCAAATGATGAGCAGTAAAACCTCTCAAAGTGAAAAGTGTCTCTGTGCTTGCCTCCAAGCATAGAAGATGGGAAAGGACAGGTTGTCCAACTTCCATTCTCCTTCATCTGGTTGAGGAGGAGAATCCCAAGTGGTCGTGGGAATTGCGGCACTGTTAAGTTGGAAAAGAAGGCAGATGGATTCTCTAAAAAAGTAGAGGTCAGCCTAGGCCAGAAAAGGGAGAAACTCAGAGGGCTTTGCATGAGAGGGTGGAGATTCTGATTAGGACTCAGAACTTTAGAGCTGGAAGTGAATTTGGAGATCATCTAATTTCTTGCTTCTCCAAGTGTGGTCTGTGGATCACCCAGGAGCCTGCTAAAAATTCAGAATCTATAGCCTTATCCCAGATCTACTAAATAAGAATCTGTAATCTAACAAGATTCCCAGGTGATT
Organism: Avahi laniger; assembly: GCA_963575035.1. Taxonomy (NCBI): domain Eukaryota; kingdom Metazoa; phylum Chordata; class Mammalia; order Primates; family Indriidae; genus Avahi; species Avahi laniger. The sequence continues at coordinate 6,297 of CAUYSK010094975.1, forward strand.
CTTTTGCACATTGCAGCTTGAGAAGCAAATGACATCCCTGTGATTTATTTAGATGGGAAACTGGTCACTCTTAAGAGATGATATGGTGAGCTCAAGGTCACACAGCCATTTTAGTGGCAAAGACAGGACCAGAAACAGGTCTCTTAACCCCTGGCCCATTGTTTTCTCAGTGTATCTTGCTTCCCCCACTATGTCACCCAGTTATTCACTTTATTTGGTCTACATTTTGTGATACCTCCTCCCAAGTCTTTTCCATTCCAGCAATTTCTACAGGTATGGTGTTTTATTCATCATGCCTTTATTGCACTGAGATAAATTATTCTTGCTGCATGGCAATGGGTGAATTCAAAGCTTCTATTACCAGCATTATTGAAATTGCCTTGGTTTAACTCATTGCAAGCTTCTTAAATGTCCATTAAAATTGATCTTTAGTGCCTTATAAATTTGCTGTCACCAGATCCAAGTGAAATCATGGTCCAAAGGACAACTGAATGGCTCAAAATTTCTGACCACAGACTCCACACAAACATCGTCCCCATCCTGCTCTTTCCTTTGTTGTGTGTTCTACCTTGGTCCTGCTCCCATTCTCTATTGTTCTCTTTCACTTTCATCAAAGATTTAATTATGCTCCAGGATTTTGATCACAGATTTATTAAAGGTTTAAGTATATGTCCCTTGAATGATGGTTTCTCAGTAATGAGGTGCATTCAGAAGGAGAATAGCAGGTCAAGCATGGGTGTAATTTGGAAGAGTTTGACATCAGCCATTTCATCTCTGACAGGGTTAATCACAGCTTTGGTTTTTCAAGACTCAGACTTGCTGGACTGTGCCTGCCAAGGTCAGTTGGAGTGCCCCAAATTAATTTTAAAGACATGTGACTGCTTAGAGTTCCTTGAGTTCAATATTAAAAAAAATACTCATTTGACTTCCCTTCAAATTATGAACCAAAATATAAATTACCTTGAAATGGCTAGAAAACATTATGCCGGTATAATAGAAAAATAAAATCAATAGATTGCATTTACAAGGCAAGGCAAATTCTTAGAGAAAATCTTCCTTTTGAAGACAATATATAGGATACATTGGGAAAGTTGAGTACTGAGTTCATCCTATTCGATAAAGATTTAATTGATACCTCTTCTGTATAAGACATTGTTTTAGATGTGGTAAGGGGTCCAGAAGAGCTCTCCACTGGAGTTTATAGTGTAAGCATAGGAATAAGAGAAATAGTAGACATCTGTCATTTCAGGCAGAAATATGAGAATCATAGGAGAGGTGTATATTCCCTGGGGACTTGTCCAGAATGCTCATCTGTATGTGGGGGTCAGGAAAGGCCACAACTAATAATCTTCAAGAAGTGCTTTTAAATATACAATTTTTAAAAGGCCTTTTACTTTATTTATAAACTTCAAAAATTACAACTACATATGCAGATTTTCTAATAAGTTAAATCAGTCAGAAGTATATAACTATCTACCCTTTCACCTCTCCAATCCTACCTCCCTTCCAACAAAAGTAATCGGTGTTAACGGTCTGATATATTCTTCCTCACCTACACATATATCACTGTCTAAAAGTTTGCATTGCTGATGTTGTTGTTGCTTGTGTGGTTTTTATTTTTTTAACCAAAATAAGATACTATATATACATATATATACACACATACACGCATATATATATTATTCTGCAACATTTTTATTTAATCAAATCCCAGATATTTTCTTAGCTTAATAGATATTGAGGTGATCCACCCTTTCCATAGATAGACATTCAGATTGTTCCCAGGATTTTATTACACAATGGGTTGAATTTTGACAGGAAGAGATGGGATCAAAGAGTCAAAAAGGCAAAGAAACATAACTTCGGGTCAAAGTGGTCATGATCCCAAGAATTTCTCTATAGTCATTGCATTGTTTGCAGCTGTGCTAATAGGGGTCCTCTCATTGGTCCCCTCTGGTTTCTGGGCTCTTTGGCTCTCACTGACAAGTCTCATAGGCCTTCTTATGTTTCATGCTATACCAGAGATCCAAGTATTTCTTCTTCTAATCATGTCTTCCCTGTTCTCACACCCTGTTAAGAACCAACTCATACCTCTTTCCCAGACAGCAGAGGTCGGTAGAATGAATCATCTGTCCCTATAGTCACCACTGATTGAATTGAAGTGGATACATGATCCCTGCTGGACCAATCAGATTCTGTCTTCTGAGAATTTAGAATTGGGGCCTAGAGACATGGCGAGCACGGTGTGAGGTGGTGGAACTGAGAAGTGTTGAGTGGCTGAGGTGGGGCCTTTCATGTGAGCCAAATACTTGCCAAAAAGGAGAAACAAAGAAGTTCAGAGTGCATGGAAAGTGCCAAGAATGAAGCCAAGTGTAGGGAAAGTGAGGGTGGGAAGGGGGAAAAGAGAGAGAGAGAAGAATAAGAGAGAGAATCCTTCTTCACTTACTATTAACTCATTTCTTGGTTCCAGTTCCTTATAAGTACTGATTGTACTTTCTAACCTTGGGTTCTGTAAGACACTTCTGTCTTCTTCTAGTAAGTTCCTTTTGTCTAAACAAATTCGAGCGAGGTTTTTTTGTTTGTTTGTTTTGTCTATGGTAACTCACAACCAAGTGATTCTTAACTAAAACCTTTGGCCAGGAGTGCAGTTAAGGTAAAGTCATTCTTCCCCACCAAATTTAAGCTAAAAGAGAGAGAGCATAACATAGCTATCTTATTGGGGGATGTGATAGCCAACTTTCTGTGTAGAGAGGGATATAAATTATGTAATTTATTAATAGCAGGATGTTTATCACTGCTGGATATATCCCCAATAGTGTAAAGATTAATGATTGTCTGTGTTAAATAAATGTTTTCCTGAGAGATTGAAAAAACAGACTCAAAATGTTCCATGCAGTTAACTTATTTGAGACCGTACCTCTGGTGTGAATTGAGTATCAGAAGAATCGGGGCACCCAGCTTGCTCCCATGGAAAGTGTGGACTTAGGAATCAGAGATAACTAGCTTGTGTTCTGCCACAATGTCTTGGTTTATGACCGTAGAGCTCATTTTCTCTTCCGTGAATTGAGAACAATACATCAGGTTATTAGGAAGGATTAAATGAAATAATGTATGTTATGCGTGTGGCACATGGTGGGCACTCAACAGTGTTAATTCCATCTGTCTCTCTTCTCCCCATTCCCCCAGCTCACTCGCCCACCGCTATTTAGGAATCTGGCCCCTTTGATCATCATCTTTTCTAAGGTTGAAGCTGCTCTTCCCTCCTCCTGGTGCTATGGAGCAAGGTACAGAGAGAGGCCCACAGGAGACCACGGTACTTCAGCCAGTGAGAAGATACTAGGAGAAAGTAACAGAGTCCTAGAGAGGCGGAGCAGGGGGGAAGGGCTACACCTGCAGCAGAAACTCTTGTGCATATTGCTGAAATGAAAAGCTATCAGGAAAAACACTTTTAGGACCAACCATTGAGCTCTCTTACTATTCCAAAGACCAACTCTCCCAAATAATTAAAATGCTAGGTTGTTTGGAGACGGAGCCATAGATAATGGCATGTGGTTGCTCCCTGAGCTGTTTGCTCATTAGCTAATGGTTGTTCCCTAAGCAATTTTCTAAGCTGACAGCTACAGCTACTTATAATTTAATGTTTATTAAATATGGCCATGTGTTGGAATTACATAATTAAAGATTGACCAGTCCTCTCTCTGAAGAGCTTACGAGCTAGAATGATTAGATATATGCACTCACTTGCACACACACTGAAGGGACAATACAAGAAGCAGTTTTAAAAAATTAGGCCATGAATCAAATTGCTGATTGATATTAAACAATTATGAAGCTCTTAGCACTACTGGTTTCTGTAGAACAGATGAAGACTTTTTGTTTAATTTCTAGGACTCCCATTATAAAGGGAACAAAAAGCCTTCCAGAAGGACTGGTACTGCCTGGGCTTATCTAGGTAAGAGGTGCTTTACCATACTTGCTTGTTCTGCTGCATTGAGTCATCCCTTAATAACACAGTTCACTGGCTTACTGATTCATTGATCCATTAATGTATACAACAAACTGTTTTGCGTACCTACTGTGTATCAGGCTCCAGGAATACAAAGAATAAGAAGCCATAAGCCTTCTTACCGTAGGAGCTCTCAAGATAATGGGGAAGAAAAACATATGGACAGATAAATTGCACTAAAATTGTGATTTATAACAAAAGTATAACTATGCTCTGAGCTTTCAGTCTGGTCGAGGGAATGACAAGATTTCACAGAGGTGACATATGAGATAACCACCTCATTTTACATGTCTAGAATTATATATATATAAATTCTAGAAGTATACATGTATATGTATACCTCTATACACATATACATACACACACACACACACACACACACACACACACACACATGCTGACAATGGATACATGCCCTTCCTCTGCTTCCTAGTGCAGGTACTAATACATATGGGATACGGTCCTTTGGGAGGAAAATGAAAACAGAAAACTCAAGTATATCTACAATTGGAGTTCAGGCACAGTGTGTTTGGGAGACCACGTACATGTGTGAATGGATTCTCCTGCAAGCTAGATTTAAGTGCAATAATAGGACCGTGGAGAGAGAAGTCACTGGAAGAAAAGGAGCCAGGCATGAGCAGTCATGACAACCCTGAGGTTCAGAGGGCAGTTGTGGTTCCAGGTGGCTACATGGACGTATGTCCCTGGCTGGTTGTGCTGGAGACGCATGGACACACTGGGAGGAAAAGGACACAAGTGTGGACAAGACAAGCTGCCTTCCTGATTCTTAACACTTCAAGGCTCAAGGCACCATGCTTTGGGACCCTCTTAACGTTGTGTGACACAAAGAAAAAGAGTTTTCTACTGCCCGCACATGCATGTGCGCACACACGCACAAACACACACACACACAAACTGAGCTACCGTGAAATCATGAGGTGAGAACATTGATGTCCAGTAAAGAGCATCAGAAAGTTTCATTATAGGGCTCCCTTAAAATAAAGAATTCCCTAGTGCATCCAACTAAAGTTTCATTTATTCCAGCATCTGATAAGCAAGTGTCAAGTTCCTATTCTGCACCAGGGACACTTGGTGTTTAAAAACACATCTGTTAGTCACTCACGGTTTCTCTCTTTGCTCTAAGCCAAGAGACATACTCTCTAAAACAAAGGACACACAGGGCTAAGATGGCATGATTGGGAGCAGGGTTGGAGTGGGGAAGAAAGTGATGTCTGTGGAGGAAGATATAAAATCACTATAAACGGAGCTGGGCACTGTGTGGGAACCACTCCTTCTCATGCACCTGGGGCAATGAGACAGGTGGACCAGGGGGAGCCTTAAAGACAGGGGTATGGAAAGGCAGGATAGCATAGTGGTTTAAAGCAACCACTCTGCCATCAGAGAACCTGGACTTGAATTCCAGCCCTACGACTTACGCTGGGCTAGTTACTTGAACTTTATTTTGCCTCAAATTCCTCGTCTCTATAACGGGAAAGTCAATTGAATTTATAGTGTTTTATGAGGATGAAATGAGTGTAGACCAGCAGTTATCAATGTTTTCAGGGCAAAACAATCCCTTTTTCGCATCTCTCATGCCCAAGTTTTTACTGTGGAAATTTTCAAAGATGTCATGGGTGTCATGCTGTGTTACCCAGATCCTCCATTCAGAACTGAAGGGTTCATTCTCCCAGCTGCTGGATGTTGTCACCACAGCCCTGGTCAAGGTCATGCCCCCTTCCCAGGGCAGTGCACATCCAAAGACTGCTTGACACCCAGGGTTGGGGGCATAGGGAAACGAGGGTCCTGTCCTCTCACCCTAACATGGGCCAACAAGGAAGGGCCATTCCAGCCCCCAACCCCATAGATTAGCACAGCTGAGTCCTTGCACTGGCAACACAGGCCAGCTTCTTCCTCTACCCAGTCCGTCTTTCTTTCCTTTGCCCCACAGTGTTGATCCAGAGAGCATTCTGTAATAAACCTTCTGATAATCTCCATCTCAGAGTCAGCTTCCCAGAGAACGTGACTGGTGGCAATAGAAAAGTGGAAAGAATAATAAAATGAGTACTCCTAGGCCCTCCACCTAGATTTGACAATTCTTAACATTTCGCCAAAGTTGTTGCTTCATCTTGTTCTGTTTCCCTTTTTCTCCTCGTCTCTTGGTGAAGCATTTTAAAAGTAAGTTGCAAAAAGCATGACACTTTAACCCTAAATACTTGGACATACATTTCCTAAGAATCAGGACATTTTCCTCCAAATCACAGCACCGTTATCATACCTAAGGAAAGAAACAATAATTCTCTGGTGTCCGTTCATACTCAAATTTACCCAATCGTCCAAAAATGTGTTCTGTAGCTCTTTGTTTTCCAGCTGGGATCCAATCAAGGTTCATAAACTATGTTTGATTGTTGTGGGTATTTAGTCTCTTTTAATCTAGAAATCTTTTTTCTTTGATGACAAGGTTTTCAAGAGTCAGGCCAGTCTTCTTGCAGAGTGTTCCGCACTTCAGATTGTCTGACTGCTTCTTATCTGTCATTTCACTGTTTCTTATATGTCCTGTATTTCCTACAATCCACAGCACCTTCTGAAGGCTTGATTACATTCAAAGTAAGCATTTTGACAAGAGCACTTCTGAGGTGCTGTTTGTGTTTTATGTTGTATCCTCTCAGCAGGCACCTGATGTCCGGCTGTCCTGTAAATGATACCACACCTGGTCCTTTGGTTAAGGTAGTGGCTCTGAAATCACCCCAGTGCTCTAAGTTCCCTTTTAGAATTAGTAATTACAATGTGGATTGATATTTCAGTACTGAGCAAAAAGTATTCTGCTCCCTGACAATCTTCCAGTCCATGATTTTAGTGCCCGTGGTCTTTGCCTGAAACAATTACATGTTGAAAGCTGTGCAATAGTAATTTTCTAATTCTATCTTTCATTTCACTTTTATTAGCTGGCATTCTTCTGTAAAGGAAGGCTTTCCTTCCCATCCCATGACCCTCTTTTTCTCTCTCTCTTTTTTTTTTTTTTTTTGTGTTGAATATCACTCTGGATGCATAGATCTTTTCTTAAATTTGATTTGGCCAATGTGGGCCCCTTCCAACTAGTTTGTGTCTTTTTGGCATGAGCTCATTAGTCTTTGAGCACTTTTTCCTTTCTGGTGCAACAAGATATCATAGGCTTACCTTATCCTTTCACTTCCCCAGCCCTTAATCAATCATTTTTTTTTTAAATAAGCCTTGATTCCTTTTAGTGGAAAACAATATTTAGAATCCAAGATCCAGGGACTAGTTATGCTCATTGCTATTAACATGAAAGCACCGTTTGAAAATGAAATCTTCAGATCCCAAAAAGTAAAATAGATAGGAGGGCAGCTTTGATTTGCAGCCGAGAGCTCAGAGCCCACCTCCATCCCTAGGATTCCATCGTAAGAGGAGTGAGACAATGAGTAACTTCTGCTTCTTAAACTGTAAATTTTTTTTTTCAGGAAAGATATCAATGTCCCATAATTTAAAACTGAGTGTCCCATTATTGCACTCCAGGTATCAAAAAAGGTTTTCTTTCATCTTACATAGAAAGCATTTATTGTCATCGAAATTGATAAATGCCAACTTGAACAGAAGAGTGATTTCAATTAAGAAGTGTCTAATTCTGAAAAAAATTTTCTGAATTTTGAGAAGTCAAAGACATCCACTATTGAATTTTTCATTTGTTTTAAATATTGATTTTTCTTTCTTTTGCCAAGGGAGGTATTGGTGTTTGGATGTGCAAAAAAAAAAGGGCTCAATATTGATTTTTGTAAACAAATTATTAATTTTTTTCATCAAGGTACAAAAGTAAATATATTGTAACAGTGAGAAGAATGTTGTTCTTTTCCTGATACTTGGGTCTCCTTAAATATGAGAAATTATACCCTATTCTCCTGTGACAAGAGGCAGAGCACCAGACTCTTATTACTCTTCTCCTTAGAGCCATATAATGGACACTTTATTAGACACGATTAAGCTGAGACGCTATTATGGAGAAAGAGAAAGACAGGGGAATACAGACAGTGTAGAAACGGCTCCTTCTGCACCATTCAAATCTGTCTCAGTGATATTCCAGAAAGTGTTCAAAATCACCTGTGGGGAGAACCCATCATCATTTTCAAAGCTGTTTGAAATACATGGACTTTGAGATATACTCAGGTACAGTAATTTCTATTCCCTATCAAAAAATAAACGTGTGGTGATCCAGCATCAAACTAAGCATTATGATATATGCAAAAATCATCTTTTCAGGATCTTGTGGTCTATTGTGTGACACACACACACACAACATGAGCATGTTAAAAAATATATGATTTACAAGGTTTCAGAGCAGCACAATGTAGAAAGAGTACTGGAACAGGAGTCAAAAGACCAAAGCTCTAGTCCTGACTCTTAAAAAAAAAAAATTTCTGCATTGCTGTGTGACCTTGGACAAGTCACTTTACCTTCCGGGTGCTCTAGTTTTTAAGCTGCAAAATGGAAACCTACGCTATCTTTAAGGTCTCTTCCAGTGTTAACATCCTGTAATGCTTTGGTGAGTGAGCTTGGCGACCTGCACAAAGCCTTACCTATGGTAGGCATTCAGTAAAGATCTAGTGGCTAACCACTGGCAACTGTGATTGGATTCACAAGTGAGGGACACAGGAAACAAGGTGCAGCAGAAGTTGAAAGGTATAAGAAACACCGTAGCCTGCGTCAATGACCTCTAGCCAAAGATGACCAGGAGCACAATTGTAGTTGGACAAGTTGGGTTTACTACTTGTTGCAGGGAGGAACAACAGACGCTATAGGGAACTGTGGAGCATGTCAATAAGAAGTCCTTAGAAAGGACTTGCTGTGGGATTTGGGCTTGTGTTAGGTGATTGGCGGAATTTACAGAGTGGGGTTTTCTTCAATTGATGCTGTCAAGAAGTGAGAGTATTTCAGTGAGTAGCTGTCTTAATAAATCTTATCTAGGACAAGGGAGGAGAAACCAAACCCAGCCTAATGCTGTAGTTGGGAAAGAAGCAGTCGTCACTCATATTAGCAGGAGGAGGGTATGTCTGGACATTTTTGTGGCAGGACAATGTTCATGTTTTGTCTGTGTTCAGGCCTTGTGTGATATCAGTGTGTTGTGACATTGTTTACGCTCAGCAGCAGAGCACCAAGGCCTCACCAATAGCGCAGGCCATCAGGCTGTGAGGTTGCTCTTCCTCACCTGGGGACACAGGCCTGCATATGACCTGAGTAGCACATGCAGGACCCATCAGCTCATGTTCTGCTGTGGCATTCATACTTCTGCAGCCCACAGATTGGATGGGAAAGGAGATGAATGTCAGTGGCTGCTTCTTTTCTTTCTGCTTCTTTGTGTACAAACCAAATATAGCCACTCCTAACCTCCCAAATTTATGTGTTCTCAGTTTAAGTGACCACTAAAAATTAATGTCAGCCTCCGAATTTTAACTCTAAATTCCCTGGAGGGAGAATATGATTCACCTCTTTAGGGCCGATGACTGCGCCTGTCCAGTAAATTTTGACTGGGAGGGAAGGATTATGCAAGACAAATATTGTTCCTCTGGCTTACTCTGTAAAGGAGAGCAATCATCAGAGAAGGAGGTCATATGTTGGACATTGCCTAATGCAGGGACAATCTACCCAGGGTCCCTGTTAGGGTCTCAGCAATAAGGTAGAATAATAATAAAGCTATTACCTTTCAAGGCTTTAGTGGTATACAGAATCAAAACATTTCTATCATTGGTTTTAACCCTTCCAGTCACCCTGCGAAATGGGTATTACTTATTTCCACTGAAAATTGAGGAAGGTAAGGGACAGCAGAATTAAGAGATTTTTCCCGAGCCTATACTGCCTGTTAGTCTAGCCCTGCTAATCAAGCCCAGGCCTCATGATTCCCAGGATAGCTCTCCTTCCTCAATGAGGGAGAAATAGCTTTTCCCAGACCCTTGGGGCACATTAATGAGGGATCAGTGGGAATTTGCTCAAGGCGAAATAGCTAGTAAAAGACTGTGCCAGGTTCCACCTCAGTTGTCTAATGCTAAGCCCAGCGTAGGAGTAGTCAAACACTAGCGGAGTGGAGATAGGGAGCAATCTTATAAAGAATGGAATTGTTCAATTGTTTTTCCTCTGGAAGAGGAGGGAGGTGGTAGCAAAAAAAAAAAAAAAATCAATGACATAAGACTTAATGCAGACTCTTCTGACACCTGGAAGGTTTCGATAAAGCACGGGAACCTCACTGAGGACAGAAAACCCATGAGATGTGGGGGCCTAGGGGTAGGAATGGTGAGGAAGACACCAGGATGATGGGGTCAGTTCAGTGTCGAGTCAGTGCATCAGCTCCCCTCCCACAGCCCTGTCTTTTATGTAAAGGTTAAAGTGACTACTTCACTTGGCGGGGGGGCAGAGAGAATAATGGCAGTGTGGCTGAAGTCCCCTCAAGCTCTCCAGCTCTATGATCTATGATTTTAATAAGCTCTATGATGCCAGGAGACCCTATAAAAGTGTCTCGGGAGGTGCACTCTCTCCACTTCCCGAGGGCAACAACAATTGTGCACTGAACTCATTTTATAGATTTGATTCTTTCTTATTTTACTGGGCTATTCTTGGGGAAAATGCCCCCAAAACTCATCACATCCTGTAGGATCTGTCACTGCAGCCATTAGCATAACAGATGTCACAGTAGTTCATGTTGTCATCAAGACTCTAACCAGATATAGGCTTTGACTTGAGCTGGCGGAGGATTTTTAAACTCCCTGGGGGACTTTCTGGTGGGTGTTCAGAGGAGTGACGAGCCAGTTAGGTGATCCCTAGACTCGGAGCAGGTAGAAATCCAAGGAGCATCAAAACATTTGGGGAAGTTTGGTTTAAGAAGGTTAGGTCCCCCAATAAGGTGAAGGACAAATTTAATAGTGCTCTGGACATTTCTTTCCATGCTTTCATAAAAAAAAAAAGAGGAAATTTTTTTTTTAATTTCAGCATATTATGGGAGTACAGATGTTTAGGTTACATATGTTGCCCTTGTCCCCCCCCCCCAAGAAGAGGGAATTTTTTATCTTTTGGTTTGTTACTCTGGGAGCTGGAGCTGATTTTAAAGGATCAGTAAATTCATCAGTTCAGTTCCCGCCTTTTGTCAGGGCACGGATGTTCCCTGGCTGCAGAGGGGAGAGCCTCTTGCTTGGTGGCTGGAAGGGACTCAGGAAGGAGTGTCGGGAAAGTATTGCAGCCCTCAGACAAAGACCCATCAGCCTCTCTACCATCTGAATGTGTTGGGGAGGGAGTTCCTCCACCAGGGTGTCCCGGGACAGGTCTTGCTGGGGAGGCAGCAAGTGCAGTCCTCACAGTCTGCGGTCTGTTTGCAGTGCCTGGCACTCAGCACTTGGTTAGTGAGGGAATGGATGGCTCCACCCAGAGGATGCCCCTCACCACCCCCTGGCATTCTCTTGCAAATTGTTCAAGGCTAAGTTTGTCTCCGGTACCCAGTATCACCCTCGGCATTCCCCCAGCACTTACTCTCGCTGTAATGGGAGGCTTCCCTCCCCTGCTCACCGTAACTTGTTCACTTTGCAGCAACAGCACTGTTGCCCTCCGCCCGCCCCCTTTCCCCTGGCTGCAGACAGTTCTCTGTGGGCCACTCACACCCCACAGAGGGCCTAGAGAGGTAGGAATGGCAGCCCCACCCTGCCCTGGAAGGACAGTCACATTTCCACCCCTGGAACTGTCAGCTCTGCTAACCTGGAATCAGACCCCTGAATGCTTCCCCCACGGTAACGGGGTCTCTTTCCTTTTCTGCCGTGATGGCGTGGGCTGATCTGCAAGTCATTCAGCTCATTCCTCTCCCTTATCGCCAGTCTCCAGACTCAGACCGTACATCGGAGGTCACAGGCTAATTTGCAGTTCCTAGTCATCTCTGATCCCGGGGAGTAGATGCCATGAGCAAAGCTCACCCTCCCAAATTGAAAAAATTTATGGACAAGAAGTTATCATTGAAATTAAATGGTGGCAGACATGTCCAAGGAATATTGCTGAGACTTGATCCCTTTGTGAATCTTGTGGTAGACGAATGTGTGGAGATGGCAACTGGTGGGCAATAGAACAATATTGGAATGGGGTTAATGAGAGGAACCAGTATCGTCATGTTAGAAGCCTTGGAACGAGTATAAATAATTTCTGTTCAGTGGAGAAATCCACGTCCCCTCTACAAAGGGCCTGTTTTACTATGACATCAAAATCGGGTCATGTACATTTTCACATTAAACTTTTTGTTAAAAACAAAACAACCGAAAAAACAAAGGCTAATTTTCCATGGTGTCAGGGAACTTCACACTCTCATACTACTACATAACCTTCTGACCTCCAGCCAATGATAGGACCTTTAACCCTCCAGCTCCTACCTGGACAGCTGGTCTACCCAAACTCTCCCACCCTGGGTCCTCTTCAGCTAACAAACCTGACAACTTTGCCACTGTTCTCCCATCTCAACTGCCTTCTGGCCTTACACACCTCTGACTGACCCAGGACTTGGGGACAGGGACCTGGGAAGGGGCTAAACCTCAGATGAGCACCTACACTCACGTTCATTCACAGAGGAATCATATTTATGTCTGGAATCCTTTTCTACAGCCCTCGGACGAGCTGCTTCCTAAGTAGAATTGCAATTCTTCTCTCAAAGAAATTTCACATTAGATGCCTTTGTTCTCCAGTCTCATGATTGTAATGACATAGATGGAGCTTGTCACTTTCTCCTTCCCAAGTTGGCTATAGAAACAATATTTGTCCCATTAATGTTTCTTTTAGCACATAGAATAAAACGTATGTTTCCATCAACATTCCAGGTTTTAGGTTTCTGCAGACTTACAACAAGCAGATGTGCTACAGGTTATAAAAAGAACAGGCTTGGAGGCAGAGTGTGCATGTGTGTGTGTGTATGTGTGTGTGTGTGTGTGTGTGTGTGTGTGTCCTTAGTCTTTCACCATAAATCTTATCATGAAATCATGAAAGGCAAGACTGGGCTTTCAAGCACAAAAAGATAATCTTGCCCAGTTCTGCCTAGTGGCCCTGAAGAGAATTCAGAATTTGGGATACTTAGTGGCCCTGAGTGAAGGAGTGAAGGACCTAATGAATCACGGAGATTCCTCCAGAGGCATCAGAGAGAGGGTGCTTGCTATGGTCTCTGGTCATGTCTACTGCCCCCACCTTGGAAAATATATTTAGATCTCAACTTTAGAATCACACTTAGTGGCCCATTACATTCCCACACCTCAAGTTCTTCAAATATGGTCAGGTACCCAATATATCAGCCAAGTGCTGGATTTTTGAGATGGCAGAGGACAGGAATTATTTCAATTGTTAGGATAAGAAAATCGGAGGGTACAACCTACTCTTAGCCACGTAAGTGGACGGTGGCCCTCCTTACTTCATCCCTCTCATCAGCTATCACATTCATGGACTTTTGTAATTTTTATCCTAAAAATCCTGAGTTCACATCTACGGTTTTTACCTGAAAACTCTGAAGGTATTTTACATTCTTCAATGAATTGCATTATTTTTTCTGTATTCTAGGTAGATGCTATCTTCACTTTAGCTCAAATCCATCAGTATTTATCATTTGTTTGAAAGAATGAGGACTCTGAAGTATAAAGCCTGAAGTCCATATAGGCAAAGGTGTCTCATAGACGGGACTGGGGCAGCAAGAGAGATGGAACCTGAATGTCACACACTTCATCAGGGCAGTGGCCCTGGGGACTGAACTCAGAGCACTTGTACCTTGAAAAAAACCCCATAAATATTTAGTGAGCTTATAATCAAGGAAAGGCTGATAGAGAACAGAGGCAGTAAATTCTACTCTGAGGCATATGAGAAATATTTTTCTTGGTTGAAAGAATTTATGAGTACTGTGGGGGCGGAGGAAATGAGGAGTGAAGGATTGAGTGCACGATTTGTTATGATACTTGCTTTCAAGACTTGAATTCACTTCACTGTTTTCTGCCCACTCCAGCATTTTATATATATAAAATAAAATTATCAATCCTGCTCACAGCCTGTGAAAACCACATACAATTTCACGAATTCCCCAGCTCCAGTTCTATTTCAAGGTTTGATTAATTTTTTGATTTATTCTTTTTTTGAGTAATCACTGCAAAGATTATACACTGTGACCTTTTCCTTCATAGTGCAAGATGCCATATTTGTCTCCAATTTTGCAAAAATCTTGGAAGGTCAGTTGGTGGACAAAGAAAAGACTAAGCACCAACCCAGCCCAGAGGCCAGGAAGAGCCCTCATCCTAACATAACGCGACACTGCTGAGCTTCTGGGTTCCTTTCTACAGGCACTCACTTGAGGGCAACTCATGTAGTCTAACAGGACATGATTCAATAGCCAGGCATTAAGTTCTAGAAAAAATAAGGGTTATCCATTACTCTGGATTCCCTAAAAATATCTTTATGTTGTCTGGTAAACATCAACGTTGGTCAAAACCTGTCTGAATAGTCCAGTGTTTCCTGAGTATGTTCAAGAGAATTCATGTCCCACAAGATGTCCTGAAACAAAGGGTTTCTGTACCATGCGGCTGGGAAATGCTGTTCATGATAACCCTTCTGGGAGACTTACAATGTGGGAGAACATACCAAAGGCTCTGAGATGCCCTGCAGCAAAAAAGTCAGTCCAACTTTATTTAACCCAGAATTTCCCAATTCAACTAGACGACTAACTCTCATTAACCATCTCCTGCCACTCTGCAAGGAGCAGCACTGCTCCAGCCACACCTAATTCTGGGTCCTTCTGAAGATAAGTTGTCATCTGTCAAATGCCTGTGCCACTGCTAATTGTGCATCCCCTGCTTGACAGGAGGCCTCCCTCCCCCTCCTTTCAACCCACCTTGCTAATTATTTATTCTTCTGCTATTTATTTAAGATTCAATGTGAGGGCCACCCACTGTGAGAAGTCTTCCTTGACCCCTGGGCTGATTGAAACCCTCTTTTCTGTGCTTCCAGAGGACATCTGCCTCCCTGTCTTAGCATGCAGGACACCACGTTGTGATTATACATTTGTAATTATACACCTGCTACTAAAGCTTCTTGAGAGCATAGAATACATCTTATACCTCTCTCATTTCTCAAAGTGTAGCACAACACCATCATCAAAATACACAATAATGGGGTATAAATGAAAATTAATAAGATAATATGTGCAAAGCAATGGAGCCCACCTCCCCAGAGCCTTTTCTGCTAGGAAGGCAGGGATTGCATCACTCACCTGGGGTTTCACCATCTTTCCATGGGGGTCCCCAAATCCTTCCTCTCCATCTGGGCTGTTGAAGTGTTTAGGAAAGAGGCCTGAATAATAAGGCTTGTGTCGTTTCTTCTTGACTAAAGCTCCTGCAATAAGAAATTCCATCTATTGACCAATTGGCCAGGCATATCAGAAGCTGTAGTTTTTAACTATAGATGCTGTGCATGCAAGTGAAAATGGAGAAGTACTGCTCTCAAGCACAGGAGGGCTGGATGGGTGATTACGAGGTGAGGTGCACGTCCAAAGTCTTCAACAGAAGAACCATGCTGGTTGTTAAGAAGAAACATTTAAGAAGTAGGTTAAGTGAGTCTGAAGGTAATATAAATAGTTAATGTGTATTTTTTTTTATTCTACCAGGCATTGTTCTAAGGTGCTTTTATATGTATTAAATAATTTATACATTGTTTACATTTCCACCCAAATGTAAACAATGGAACACAAAAGGAAATTATCTCATTTTGAGCCCAACCCTTTAAAAAAACTTTTAATTTTGACATAATTATATATTCACAGAGAGTTGCAAAAGCAGTGCAGAGCATGTAAGAATAATATCTATTGGATGTCGGGCAGGGGGGAGGGGGGAGAGGGGAAGAGGGGATGGGTATTTGCATACACAAAGAGTGCGATGCGCACCATCCAAGGGATGGACACTCTTGAAACTCGGACTTGGGGTGGGAGGGGGAGCAAGGGCAACATATGTAGCCTAAACATCTCTACCCCCATAATATGCTGAAATAAAAAAAAAAAAAGCAGTGCAGAGAGGTCCCATGCACCCTTCACCCAGCATTCCCCTGTGGCAGCATCTTACATAACTTCAGTGCAGTACCAAACCAGGAAATTGACATTGGTACAATCTATAGACCCTACTCAGGTTACACCAGATTTTATATATACAGTTGACCCCTGAGCAATGAGGGGCTTAGAAGTGACAAGCCCCTGTGCAGTAGAAAATTCTCATATAACTTTTGATTCCACTAAAACTTAACTACTAATTGCCTACTGTTGACTGGAAGCCTTACCATAACATAAATAGCCAATTAACACATATTTTTATGTTATATATATATTATATACTGTATTCTTACAATAAAGCAAGCTAGAGAAAAGAAGATGAATGGATTAATAAAATGTGGTATACGAATACCATGGAGTACTACTACACCATGGTGCTAGGTGATCTAGCGCTTCTTATACTATCCTGGTTGGAGCTAGAGCCCATCTTTTGAAGTGAAGTATCACAAGAATGGAAAAAAAAGCACGACACATACTCACCTTCAAATTGGTACTAACTGGCCGAGTGCGGTGGCTCATGCCTGTAATCCTAGCTCTCTGGGAGGCCGAGGCGGGCGGATTGTTTGAGCTCAGGAGTTCGAGACCAGCCTGAGCAAGAGCAAGACCCCACCTCTACTAAAATTAGGAATAAATTAATTGGACAGCTAAAAATATATAGAAAAAAAAAAATTAGCCGGGCATGGTGGCGCATGCCTGTAGTCCCAGCTACTCGGAGGCTGAGGCAGTAGGATTGCTTGAGCCCAGGAGTTTGAGGTTGCTGTGAGCTAGGATGACGCCACAGCACTCTAGCCCAGGCAACACAGTGAGACTCTGTCTCAAAAAAATAAAAAAAAAAAAAAGAAATTGGTACTAACTGATCAACACTTAGGTGCTCATGTGGAAGTAATATTCACAGGATGCCGGGAAGGTGGGAGGGGGTAGTGGGGATGGGTAAACTCACAACTAATGGGTTTGGAACACAATGTATGGGGGATGGGCATGCTTGTAGCTCTGGCTTGGGACATGCAAGAGCATTATATGCAATCAAAATGTTTGAAGCCCATAATATTCTGAAATTTAAAAAAAATATAATAAGGAAGAGAAAACATCTTTACTATTCATTAAGTGGAAATGGATCATAATAAATGTGTTCATCCTTGTTATCTTCTTTTTTTTTTTTTTTTGAGACAGAGTCTCACTCTGTTGCCCTGGCTGGAGTGAGTGCCGTGGCATCAGCCTCGCTCACAGCAACCTCAGACTCCTGGACTCAAGCAACCCTCCTGCCTCAGCCTTCTGAGTAGCTGGGACTACAGCCGTGCACCACCAGGCCCAGCTAATTTTTTTTCTATTTTTAGTAGACATGGGGTCTCGCTCTTACTCAGCCTGGTCGCAAACTCCATCCTTGTTATCTTCACATTGAGCACGCTGAGAAGGAGGAGGAAGAGGAGAGTTTGGTCTAGCTGTCTCAGGGGTAGCAGAAGTGGAAGAAAATTTGCATACAATGGACCTGCATAGTTTAAACCCATGTTGATTGAGGGTCAACTGTGTGTATATGTGTGCGTGTGTGTGTGTGTGATAGCTCCATGCAATTTTATCAAGTGTATAGTTTTATGTAACCAGCACCACACACACACACACACAGAACTGTTCATCACCAGCAAGGAGGTCCCTCATGTTATTCCTTTATAAGACTGACCCATTTTTAAAAGGTGGTTGGCAGCTGCAACAAATCCTCAGGTGACAGCCACGATCACCCATTGTATCATCTGGACGTTACCTGTACTATTGCACAGCCATCTCTGGGATTCTGGGGCACAGTTACTCAGGAGTTAGCACTTCCTCTCAAAGTGTGTCTACTGAATGTGTCCAGAGCTTCTCTGACATTAGCAGTGTGAACGAAAGGGACAAATGTCAAAAACTCAGAGTAGCACCTCTGGCAGTGCAGGAAGTAGCATCAGACTTCCTCCCTTGCCTCTTTTAGCTTCTAACGTCTCGAGATTAAAAACAAAAACAAAAACTTCCCGTCTTGGTGAAAGGTTTTTCTGTATGAGCAATCTAGAAGAACCACCAACTGTGTCCAGAGAAATAATCCGACCCTGGATCCTACTGAATCGACTATTGCTACCAATTGTTGCTTAGGTAGTTGACATCCTCACTTGTTCAGATCAACAACTGAAGAATGAAGATCAGGGGCCCATCCCTAGTCACTTGGCAAGTGGGAGATGAGAAGCTGGGAGAAACAGCCCCCAGCATGGTGCCTGGCACGCTGGAAGCTACTAGTAACCACAGTGATAGTTCCCATTAGTTGATCACTTTGTATATTCCAGGTATTATGCTAAGCACCTATTTCATTATTCCATTTAATCTTCAAATCCAAGCTATCTCAATCTACAGTCTACATTCCTTAACCATTCCTCTCTGCCAGCACTCTTAGAAATTGAGAATTCTTTATCACAACGATTATCACATATATTGTTTTAGTAATCCCGTCTCAAATTCACCTTCTGGGAGTATCCTATCATGTTCCACAACTCTTATCACTTCCGAACTCCAGTTTTATTCATTCTTTTGGTCTCTGTAGAAGATTAAGATCAGCAATCTTGAGCACGTCTGAAACAAAGACAGATTTTGCTATGAACTGCTGATGAAGTCCTTTATGCTTGCTTCACTCCTCCTGTGTTTACCAGTATTTCCACTTAGAGGAACTCCTTTAAAAAGTCCAGCAATGTGGGTGTGACAAGGAAACTCATGTCCAGGGAAGTTCAGTGTCAGTTAGGGAGACTAATGGCTTCAAATGTCATGTTCTTTTTACCCCACCATACTCACAAGTAATCAGTCTTAAAGAAAAAGAGGAAGAGGAATAATAATAATAATGCTATGCTTACTACCAATAATAATAATAATAATAATAATAAGACAAAATATAAGTTCCAAAAGCTGTGGACCTGAATTGAAAATAATTATTTTCAGCTGTATGAACCACAAATTTCCTCTGTTTACATAAATTAATTGCACTTTATGATACTTGCCATGTAATTTGTCCCAACTAAAACAACATTAATGCATTTCAGCTGCACAGCAAACCCAGAAGAGAGGTGGGGGCAGATGAGCAAAGTGGTCCATAATTTATCTACACTGAGACGCTTTTGAGAGTAAAAGGAGGTCTTATTAATGATGACATCAGAGCAACAGGCATAATTCTGGGCTGTCCCTAGCAAGCAGGACATGAGTACACTCTGCAAATGTGGAACTCGAGATTCAGAGAGTTTAGGTAACTTGTCCAAAGTCACACAGTTGCTAAGTGGTGTCTGTGCATTTCAGCTGAGAAGAGACTGACTCCAGATCATGAGCTTCACCCACTGCATGGGGCTATATGGCTTCTCTGTTGCAGTGCAGATTTGAAGACCACCAACCTCATCGCTCCTAGTTACCAGTAGAGACCCCTTCGTGGACAAGAGACAGGCAGAATTTCATAGAAAGTCAATCAGGTGCCATCAAATACCTTGGCACCAATCCCACAGTGTGTCCTTGGATTGCTGGCTGACTTTGGAGAGCACCAAAACCAGGGGCACTCCCTGGCTCGCATTGACTGTCCCCATCCTGCACACCCCAAAGCTCCACTATTTATGAAGTGGTTCCTGACTGAATGGTGTCATGATCCATGGATCACATCACGTGTAGAGAATTTATTTTTGTTTTAGAATATTACAGGGGTACAAACATTTTGGTTACATGAATTGCTTTCATACAGTTTGAGTCAAGTTATAAGCATGTCCTTCACCCAGGTAGTATGCATTGTACCTATTAAGTCCCTTCGTCCCTCCTCCCACCTGCTTGATTTCCATTGAATTTTACTGCCATATGTGCATATGAGTGTTGATCTATTACTTCCAATTTAGTAGTGAGCACATGTGGTGTTTGTTTTTCCATTCTTGTGATACTTTGCTTAAAAGGATAATCTCCAGTTCCGTATAGGAACTGGAGATTGTTACAAAAGGTATTAGTTCACCATTTTTTATGGCAGAATAATGTTTCATAGTATACATATACCACATTTTATTAATCCACTCAGGTATTGATGGACACTTCAGTTGTTTCCACATCTTTGTGATTGTGAATTGTGCTGCTATAAACATTCGAATACAAGTGTCTTTTTAATAAAATGTCGTTTTTCCCTTTGAGTAAATACCCAGTATTGGGATTGCTACATCAAATTGTAGGTCTACTTTTAGTTCTTTGAGGTATCTCCATACTAGTTTCTATAAGCCAAGAATGGAAAAATAAGCACCACATGTACTCACCAGCAAATTGGTTTCACTGATCAACACCTAAGTGCACATATAAGAATAACATTTATTGGGAGTCAGGCAGGTGGGAGGGAGGAGGAGATGGGTATATGCATACATAATGAGTGCAGTGTGCACCACCTGGGGGATGGACACACTTGAAGCTCTGACATGGGGGGAAGGGGGGGCAAGGGCAACATACGTAACCTAAACATCTGTACTCCCATAATATGCTGAAATAAAAAAAATAATTTTAAAAACTAACTTTATGAAGCACAATAATTTTCCCCATATTTTAAGTGAAACAATAAATTACAAGAGTTCTTTGTGAACTATCAGGTGTCATACAGATCATTCATTCATTTACTCATTCATCATTCATTCATTTATTCCTCACAGTACAGTGGTTCCCTTGATAGCATGCGGAGCTCTTCAGATCACACAACAACTTCACTGTGGCTTGTCTGAGGCCCCTGTTTCTTGGATGACACTGACATTTTCAGCCCCATCTCCCTTACTTGTCACTCCTACCTTGCCCTGGGCTGGGCCATGCTGAACTCTTACTCTTTTTCCTCTCTCAGCCTTGGCATAGGCTGTTACTTCTGCCTGGAATATCCCCTTTCTACAGAACTCCACTCAGCTTGGAAAACTATTTATCCTTCAGTTCAAATGTCTTCCCCTCCAAAAATCCTTCCTTGACCGTTCTAGACACAATTAAGCCTGGGTTTCATCTGTGCATCCATAGTAACTCCCTTACATCTCTAGCATAGCCCTGATTAAGTTGTTGTCCTTATTTGTTCTTAAGTCTGCTTTATTCACTCAACCGTGGAACTCAGAGGGCAGGGACTGAGCTCTGGTCATCTTGACATCCCTTGCCACAGCACACAAAGGACTCTTGAAAAATGTATATTGAATGAATATCATGTTCGATGGTGCTATCTAGACTTGCCATCACGCTCTTTCAAATCCTCATAGGCTGTTGGCACTATGGTCATATTCTGAACTCATGGGAGACCAAATCACTTAAACCTGGCTGCTAGTCTTATGTCCTCCATATCCAGAGGAACAAGGGAATGTGTTTATGAAGCACTGAATGTGCACAGTACCTGGTGAGAGGTCAGTAAATGTTCATTTCATGACTGAAAAATTCATACAACAGTTTGGGGAGGTAGGTAGCATTTATACTATTTTACGGTTGACAAAAAAAAAAGGCGTTCAGAAAAGTTTAGTAACCTCATAAGGCCAAAATGGTAGTAAGTGGTGGAGGTAGATTTGAACTCACATCTGTCTGGCTCAAAGCCTGTCTCCTTTTTCTAAGCCCAAAGGGAAAAAGA
Organism: Avahi laniger; assembly: GCA_963575035.1. NCBI lineage: Eukaryota > Metazoa > Chordata > Mammalia > Primates > Indriidae > Avahi > Avahi laniger. Next base: position 27,993 of record CAUYSK010094975.1, read on the forward strand.
GGCAGCCCTCCCTGCTGTCAGCCCTGGAGGCTAAGATGGGAGGCTCTGGCCTCCAGCAGCAGCAGCTGTCCTCTATCCCTGGCTCTGTTCTATAGCGGCCTCCCAGTGGACTCTGAGATAAGAGGGGCAGCAGCATTTCCCTTTAGAGCCTCTGGCTCCTTCTCCCATACCTGCTGGCCCACACAGACTTGCTTCCTCTTGCCTGATCTTCCAAGCCCTCATCAAAGCAACCCTGCCTGTGGCCCGTTCCTTCAGACTCAGCACTCTGCAAAGTCACCTGATGGACTCCTTTCTGTCCATTGAGTAATGGATGCCCCCACTTTTCTCAAGGTGGATGCTTGTATTGAATAAGGCTCTATTTGCTAGAGACTGAAAATCCGTGCAGAGTAGATGTAGTGGTTATGGGGATTCCAGGTGGCAGGTTGGGGTGGAGGAAGAAAAGAGAGAGTCTAGGACAAAGGGACCTTAAAAACTTACCACAGGTAACTCACTGCACTAGTGGCTCCTCACTTATCTTGTACACACACTCCCTCTCCCTCCCGAGCATCACCCCCAGCCAGCACCACTTCCTCAGGGTCTTTGTTCTGTCACTGCCAACCCAGGGACCCAAGAAGCAAAGGGAGAGGGAATAAAAATGAGTTTACAAAAATAAGAGAAAGCTCTACAAACATCCAAAAACCTCCCTTTTAAATTATCCTGTTTAACAATTGCTGTATCAGTCCCTCCCCTGCCCCCTACTTCATTACAAAATGTAAACTCGGTGATGGCAGGGACTTGTCCGTCTTGTTCCTGATGTAGCATCCCTAGATCAATGCTGACATGACAGGCCCTCAGGACAGATTTCAATGAAGAAATGGAGGAGATGAGATTTGAAAACAAATCTATGTTTGTCCAAGGTCCAGAACCACTATTCTATTTCATCTTTCTCAACTACTGTTAGCTAATCTGCAAAATGGAGAAGAAGATATCTGCCTTTCATGGGAGTGATTGTACTCACAAATGCCCTAATGCAGTGACCCACTAAGTGGTGGTTGTTGTTATTATCCCCTCTACCTTGAAAACTTTCTCCATTTGTCAATGAAGACTTCTCTATGCAAAGCAGAACTAGCACTGACTGAATTTGTCTTAAAAAGGTTATTCTGAATTTTCTCAAGATATAAAAACATTGGATTTTTATCAAGTTCCAGGAACACCCAGAATTCTATGAACATATTAGCACTTAGGCCAAGTGTGGGGCCTGGGCCCAGGTCTTCGCATTACAGAACTGCCTGTTTTCACTCATCACAGAGTGTGATTGCCCTAGTGCGCCCCCGGGGACAGCCGCAGCCAAGAGGCCTTATTCCCCACACTCCAGCCTCCTCGATGACCAGATGAAGTGGCCACTCCTGGAGCTTCCCCAGCCTGCCCTCTCCCAGCCCAGAAGCACATTCGTCCCCAGTCCCCACACTCTGCACACCAGATCCCAAAGCCATCAACATTGAGAGTCCCATTGTCTAAGTTTGTGTCTCAAAGTCACCACCTCAACCCATTTAAAAGAAAAAGCACTCTGTCAACATTTTTTCTTTGCCCTGCTCTCCACTGACTTTTTAACTAAAATTTCTGATTTTAGCGTGAATTATTTTTGCAAAATTTGGCTTTGGAAGAGTAAGCTCTCTAGAAATTGGACCTGTCAGGAGGCATTTTAACTGTTTCAGGCCACAGAAGACCTTGCAGATGTCCTGCTCTTCCAGACAATGCAAGACCAACCAGGCCAAAGCTGGAGCTCAGCTCCCAGGCCAGCTGGGAAGTCTCTAGGAAGGGAGTGGGGATGATGCACTCAAAGGAAGGGAAGTAAAAGTTTGCATAAACTCATTATGAGTTTTGGCAGTTAAGACATGAAGGCCTTAGGCCACACCTTTTTAGGCTATAGCTCCTTTGATCAAGGAATACACCAGGCTAGATGGTGGATCAATTTGAGAGCAACCTACCAAACAAGGAGGCGATGTAAGCATGAGTACCACAAACACACAGACATCAGAGGACAGGGATATCAGCGTGAAATGGAATAACTGAGGAAGGCTCCATGGGGGCAGGGGTGGATCTTGGGAGAAGTATTGGAGGCTGGATGAACTCTGGATAAATAAATAAGAGAGAGGACAGTACAGATGGGAGGACCAGTATAAGCAAAGGCTCCAAGATGGAGTGTGGAGGTAGAGGAGGAGGTGGGGAACAGAGCATATCATTGGAGAGGGCAGGGAGACTTAGCAAAAGCCTAAATTTCATGCGGAATTGTGGTGAGAAATAGGGCAGGAAAAGGACACAGCTGTTTGGCATATGACTCAATAACATTTACTAAACCTAGTTTGTTGCCCCTTGAAAGAGAGATGGAATGTTCTGCATCTTGAAATTGTAGTTATTTGGTCACAAGGAAGGGATTTTGAAGCCATACCTACGTTCAAGAAAGGAAGCACATTCTCCTTTGCTGGGCATTCTTTTGTCTGTCTCTTAAATACTGGTGTCTCACAGGAGTCAATCCTTTCTTGACTTCTCCTCTTTCCTAACATCCTCCCAAGGCAATTGCATCCATTTCTGTGCCTTCAACTACCATCCATGTGCTGCATCTCCTGAGTCTGTATCTTTGCCTCTCGTCTTTCTCTTGAGCTCTAGACTTTAAGCCTATCTCTTTGCTAATCATTTCAATATCTCTTAAATTGAATATCATCTTCTCACTAAGACCTAAATTTCTCTTGTATCTCCTACCCTCTTAAAGGATCATTTTCTCCTTCCTTCCTTCTTTTCTTCCTTTTCTCCATAAATCATTAATGGAATACTTCTATATGCTAGACACCACATTAAATGACTTTTTGCCTTTGAGGATCTCATGGTATAGTTGAATAAGTAGTTGGGTTCCGTAATTCATTTCCATTCATTTAAAAGCTGTTTATAAAATAACTGCTTATAAAATAAACATCCATAAACACCAGGATAAATAGAGGTAGTCAAACAGTTCTTGAGGAATCCATAAAACTTATACAGAATGGTAGGCTCAAGAAAGGCCTCCTTGGTTAAATGAAATCTGAGCTAAGTCTTAAATCTTGAGAAATTAATTGGACAAAGAAGAGAAGACAAGAGAAATAGTATTTTCTAGGATACAAAAGAAGAGAGAGTGAGCAAGTAATATTTGAAAAAGAGTGTTCATAATGATAAAAATAACAGCCGACATTTATTTAGCATTTCCTATGTACCAGTTCCTTAGATAAGCACCTCACATGTTTTGTTTTTTATTCTATCCTCAAAATAATCTCAGAGATAGGTAGTAGTAGCTTATTCCTTGTGTAGTTAATGATATTGAGGTCCTCCAGATGAACAAGGTGTCCTTGAACTTTTCTGAATAAGTAGCTGAACTGGAGCCTTAAGTGTCTCTGACCCCAGAGCCTGTAAAATGGAGAGGTGCAAGAGAGAAGTTTAGGGCAGTGAGTAGAAGCAAGATTCTAGAGGGTCTTACAGGCCTCAGGAAAGGATTTGGGTCTTATCTTGAAAGAAATGAGAAGCTGTTCCAGAATTCCAAGCAGAAAAGTTAGCTGAGGCATATGTACATTTAGCAAATTCACTAGGGGAGAACTCCAGGATGAATTTGAGGGTGAAGGACAAGACTGGAAGCTGGCAGATCTATCAGGAGGCTGTTGTCATAGCCCAGATGAACTTCATGAGCCTTGGAGAAATGGGACACATGGAATGACCTTGTCACAATCGGGTGGTGGGGGAGAGGATGGGTCAAGAACCGTACCAGGATTTGACAAAGGCAATTTGCATTTTTAAAATTACCAATCATTTGATAATTTAACTAAGATTATTAGGTGTCTGCCTTGTGTGAGGGACAATTTTATGTCTTGGGGATAAAATTGATAGACAAGATATAGCCCATGGCCTTAAGGAGCCCGTATGCTAATGATGGAGATATATAAAAATCATCACAGGGAATAACTGTGAGAGATATGTGCAAGCATATCACACTGAGCTTGGGCAGGGAGAATCACAGGTGGGCTTCCTGGAGGAGGGGATGTGCTCGATTTCCCTTTTAATCTGTAGACTCACATTTCTAACTATCAGCTGGCCACCTATGCTGGCTGTCCCTCAGACATTTCTAATTCACTATGTCCAGAATTAAATTAAACGCATGTTCTTACCTCCAACCTACACTGCTCTTCTCAGATCAAGACATGTTTGATGTCTTGATCAAATTATTATTATTATTTTAATTATTTAAATGTAAATTTAATTTTTTTATTTCAGAACATTACAGGGGTACAAATGTTTAGGTTACATATATTGCCTTTGCCCAACCCAAGAGCTTTAAGCATGTCCATCCCCCAGATTGTGTACACTGCATCCATTAAGTGTGTATATACCTATCCCCTCCTCCTTCCCACCTTCCCAACACTCGATGAATGTTACTACTATATGTGCACATAACTGTTGATCAGTTAATACCAATTTGATGGTGAGTACATGTGATGCTTGTTTTTCCATTCTTGTGATACTTCACTTAGTAGAATGGGGCTCCAGATCTATCCAGGATAATACAAGAAGTGCTAGATCACCATTGTTTTCTGTGGCTGAGTAGAACTCCATGGTATACATATATCATATTTTATTAATTCATTCATGGATTGATGGGGGCTTGGGTTGTTTCCACATCTTTGAAATTGTGAATTGTGCTGCTATAAACATTCTAGTGCAGATGTCTTTTTTACAGAATGTCTTTTTTCCTTTCAGTAGGTGCCCAGTAACAGGATTGCTGGATCAAATGGTATGTCTACTTTTAGCTCTTTGAGGTATCTCTGTATTACTTTCCACAGAGGTTGTACTAGTTTGCAGTCCCACCAGCAGTGTATGGCTGTTTCTATCTCTCCATATCCACTCCAACATTTATTGTTTTGAGACTTTTTGATAAAGGCCATTCTCACTGGAGTTAAGTGATATCTCATTATGGCTTTGATTTGCATTTCCCTGATGATAGAGATGTTGAGCATTTTTTCATGTTTGTTGGCCATTAGTCTGTCTTCTTCTGAAAAGTCTCTGTTCGTGTCCTTTGCCCACTTTTTAGTGGGATCGTTTGATTTTTTCTTGCAGATTTTCCTGAGTTCTGTATAGATTCTAGTTATCAGCCTTTTGTTGAATGTATAGCATGCGAATATTTTCTTCCATTCTATAGGTTGTCTGTTTGCTCTCATGATAGTTTCCTTGGCCATGCAGAAGCTTTTTAATTATCAAGTCCCATTTATTTACTTTTTTGTTGCTGTGATTGCTTTTGGGGTCTTCTTCAGAAATTCTTTCCCTAGACCAATGTTTTAAACAGTTTTTCCAACTTTTTTTTCCTAGAATTCTTATAGTTTTATGCCCTAGGTTTAAGTCTGTTATCCACCGTGAGTTGATTTTTGTGAGAGGTGAAAGGTGAAGATCCTGTTTCAGTCTTCTACATGTGGCTTATAATTTTCCCAGCACCATTTATTGAATAAGGATTCTTTTCCCCAGGCTATGTTTTTGTCTGTTTTGTCAAAGATTAGATGGCTATGTGAAGATCACTTTATATCTGAGTTCTCAGTTCTATTCCATTGGTCTATTTCTCTGTTTGCATGCCAGTATCATGCTGTTTTAGTTACTATAGCTTTGTAGTATAGCTTGAAGTGTGGTAAATTGATGCCTTCCAATTTGTTATTTTTGCTTAAGATTGCTTTTGCCATATGGGGTCTTCTCTGGTTCCATACAAAGCATGGAATTATGTTTTCTAGATCTGCAAACATGATGTTGGTATTTTAATCCCTATTAAATTGCATTGAATCTGTAGATCACTTTGGGTAGCATAGACATTTTAACAATGTTGATTCTCCCATTTACATCCTCTGCTATTTCCTTCCTCAGTGTTTTGTAGTTCTCCCTGTAAAGGTCTTTCAACTCTTTAGTTAAATAT
>CAUYSK010094976.1:0-43683 GCA_963575035.1 Avahi laniger
GAGTGTGGCTCTGTTCCCTGCATCGTGTGTGGCATTCGCTATTATCCTTAACTGCTCTGTTTCCTAGTCCCCTTTTCTGACAAATAGACAAAATATCAACATCTCTTCAATACACAGGTTGATAGGAAGACACCAAAGTACGTGGTGTTTTATCTGGAATACATCGGATAAATACAGGTATCAGGAATCCCAGGTCATTCCTGTAATATGGAGTTTGTCCACAAGGCCATGGGAGCATTGGATTCCAGTCTAGATGTTCCGACCTCTAGTTGTCAGCATTCAAATTGCCAGCAGATATTTTAGATATTTATTCCCAACTTTCTCTCATACTACATGGGGAAGACAAATATGCTTTATTGTGTACCCTGAATTTCACAATAAGGAAACAAAAAGGAAGATTACCTAAGATACTGTGCCTCCATCAATAACTAAAGAACATAAATATAAGGTATATTTCATATTCTTACGCAGTCTAATTACCAAAATAAATGAAGAATGCAAAAAACAAGATTGGCCAGGGTCTGAAGAAACTGTTACTGCAAGGAAATTTGCTGGTGTTTAAAATCATACAACTAAGAAATTGAAAACTCAAATCCACCCTGCAGTTTGTCAACTACCAAAGCAGACTTTGTCTCTCCCCAGTATTTGTCACCATAGCAATGACCATTAAAAATATTTTAAAAAGTAAAAAGAGGTAAAAATTTGTAATCTCAGTGTTTGACTCTATACTTCCAGAGTTTCTTCTGTTTTTTTAAAATTTCTACAACTAAAAGTCTTTATGTTTTTAAATTACACACCAGATTGCAACATATTTTATTGTTCATATTTTTTAGCTTCCATACAGGAATGAGACATATTTGTATGTCTCATAAAAAGTATGTATCATGCCAAAGGCATATTTTTTACATGCCCTCAAAACATAAATTTCAATTCTTTTTAAATAAAAATGCATGCTTAATATGATCATATGATAAAGATCTCTTACATAGAAGTTTTGAATTGGCCTTTTACAACAGTCAGTGGCTGCTTCTCATTATATCTTCTATTTTCAAGTTTGCATATAAATTTTCAGAAATTTCCTTTACTGTAACCCATAGGAATCTTACTCTTCTTTTCTCTCTCTCTCTCTCTCTCTCTCTTTCTCTCTTTTACTCTGTTCTTTTTTATGTGTTATCCCCCTCTCTTCTCTTGCTCTCTCAATCTCTCTCCCTCTTTCCACAGTGTTGTCTGTGACCATTAGCACATGATATCAAACAACACTCACCTATGTTATTCTACACCCAGATTCTCAGAGTTTTGGCACTTCCACAAATAACCAAATATCTCAGTTTATCTTGATCTTTATTTTCTAATACTCAGTATATATTTAAATACACAATGTATTTCATGGGTCCCTAAGACCACCCTCAGGCTCAAAGATTTCTTGTAAGGACTCATGGGACTTAAAAATCTGTTGTGCCCACAGTTACAATTTATTACAGTCGAAATTCAATTCAAATAGATCAGAATATGCAAAGAGAAATGGTACATCAGGCGAAGTGTAGGAGAAACCCGGCTCAAGCTTCCAGGTGTCCCCTCCCAGTGGATTTGCAAAGGGACACACTTAAATCCCCCCAGCAACAATGTGTGGCAACACAGGTGAAGTGTTATCAATCAGGGAAGCTCACCTGAACATTGCTATCTAGAAGTTTTTTGGGGGCAGTCTTTCACATAGGCATGCAGACCCTGTGTGAGTATCCTCACCAATTTAGACCCTAGCGCTTCTTTTCATTCTTAGAGCCAAAACAAGCATTCACCATGAATGATAAATGTATCTGGTCAAACTGGTACAGCAAGGCACACGGCCTCAAGCATATAAAATCTTATAAGGTAGAATATTCCAATGTGCAGAGGTTATCTCCCAAGAGTGTGTCAAGGGCTGGTTATGAAGACAGTTCTTTCCTTAGAATGTGCCAGAATTGGGGAAACCAGGCCAGTTGAGTTAACCATTTCCTGCCCAGTTGGCTCCTCTGGCCCTTGGTCTAGGATTGCTTACTGAAAAATTATCATATTTTCTTGTGCATCTACACTTAATAATAGTATAGCATTTATATAACAGATACAACAGTAATATCAGTATGAATATGCCTAACAGTTGGAGAAGCCAGTGTAGGAAAGGGCTATATCTATTGAAACAAGTAATCCATACTCTCATATATTTATACTAATTTGATTACTTGTTTCTCCCCTAGATCTCACACTATTTGCATCTAGTGATAAACTTGTGCAGAACTATTTAAGGTAGAAGTTATCTGATGGTTAGCTAAATCTACCTCTTCCTCAGACCAATCATGTTCTATCAGTATTACATTTGGTCATCGATATCAGTATTATCATATAACTTATTTACATAAGACAGTTGCTCAAGTTGGGGCCATTCACTAGAAAAACTCAAACTTACCTTGTGATGCCACTGCTTTATTCCCGTCAGAAATCCATGATTATTTTCTATTTCATATAACCACTTTCCATACACAAAACCAAAGGTAATATATATTTGTGCACAGCAAACTGCGGCATGTTTGGCATGCTATTGCTTTATTTCATCCATTATCACCAGGGACCTTTCTGATTATTTGACCATTGATGTTTACAGTTACACAATAGTTAGTGTGTCAGGAGCTATACACTGTATGAACCAATGGCCCAACAGGAATTGGTTCCTAGAGATTCTTTCCTAAATTATGCACTTTGCAATAAATATAACCTAAAAAATAAGAGTCAACAGATACTGTCACATTACTAGAGCTCCAGTCATTAACCATGGGACCGGTACATCATACTGTGGGACCAAAATGTCTCTCACAACAATACAACTCAGGTTTGCAGGCTTCCATTTGACCTTACCGGGTTCAAAAAGCAGGGGTGGTACTGGCCAATATATGGTTTCACTCTTTCAAGCATGAGGGTATAATTGCTAAAAGATAATAGAATTTTCTTGCTCTGAACCTCTTTGGATTTTCCTTATTCCATAACTCATTTATTCATTCCTTTACTCTCAACTACTATTGCTCCATCTTTCCATTTATTATTGATTTTTATCAGAACTTTTTGATCTTTGGAAGGAAACTTAGGTTTAGCCATTGTGTTGGTCCAGATCATTGGCACCAATATCAGTCTAATAAGTGCCTACCTTCAGCAGTTTTCAATAGTATTTGTGTGAGGAGAAATGTGGTCGATTCTAATTCAAATAGGGTGGGGTTACATAAAGATAGAAGTAGTGGGCTTTCTTGACCACATAGACAATGCAGCTGCACTCACTGTCAATCTCAATTTTTCCAGATGGGATGAAGGCATAATCCATCCTATCAGGCCCTTAAGCATACTGGAATAAAGATTTAAAGATATAGTTATAGTTTTTTGCTCAGAGATCATCCCTAATTCTGACATCCACAGTTGCAGCCCTAGCCCTGCGACCACTGAATCTGGTAGGAAAAAATAAATATATTGATGTGAGGAAACATTATATAGTTGCACCTGTCTCCTCTCTTATTCCCTCTTCCAAAAATCCCTAAGAAAATTAGAGAAATCTACCTAGCTGGGGACATCCCTTCCCCTCCCATGTTGAATGTGAACACACACTCATGAAGGTGTGTAAGTTAGCCCTTCATACTTTTATGTCCACTGATTTTAGACAAAAAATATTTTAATTACCCATTCCAATTCCTCATCAAATCACTACTCTGAAGATGGTATGCAATTTGATATGTGTACCTTTGATCATTGTTGAACCCTCTGGGCTATAAAGTGTGATCTTTGATCTGAAGAGTTACAACTTGGTATTGTAAATTGGTACCTTTTGTTCCAATCCTTTATGGTGTTCTGAGAATTTGTACGTACTATTAGGTATGCAAAGCTTAGTTTATAGTAAATATCTATTTCTATCAGGATCTGTTTATAGCCTCCAAGGGCTACTGATAGTATTCTGATGTAGTTAATGTGCCATCTACCTGTGGGAATATACCAGAGAATCTGCCCCGTATCTATCTGCAGTCTTTGTCTCTCTGGCTGGCAGACAGGTAGTTCTTGACATTTCATGCCTCAGAAGGTGTAAGTAGAGTATGTTGATGATCAGCCCATCTCCGCATTACTCTATGTCCATTCATACCATGGACCCAGGTGGCCACCTCAACAAGTACACCAAGATGTCAACTTGTTGATTCCAATCACCTTCTGATTGGGGAAAAGGATTCTTCTGATGGGCATCAACGTATTCTACTTTAATGTGCCTCTTAAATTCCCACTGTGATTTCTATAGGGCTGTGACACATATAGTAATCCTTTAATAGTTCAACTTTCCATTGCCCATCTTCCTGACTATGTGGCCAGGCCATTGGCCCTCTCTTTATTCCACCTACTTCACTGCCTTATTCCACTTATGAGTCAGAATAAACCCAGACAATTTTTTTTATTGTTGTTCAATTCTTCCATCAGAAAGGAAAAAAGTATACAATTCAGCCTTTACACCTGATTTATTGTTACCTTCTTCAATCGGAGGTTTTCCATCAGTCAGCTATGGTGCAGCAACCTTACAGACAGGACACTGTCCATTCACCTTGAAAATGCCATGCACAAACGAAGCAGCTATTTGCTGGTCAGTTGAGAGCTATGCATAGAGACACCCCCACCCATGTGGCAATAGGATCTGGCAACTCCTCACATGATGCCAAAGTTGGCCTAAGGTAAAAGAATATACCTAATGATGAACATTATGAGTATATCCTTGTATTCCTCCAGTGGCATGTTTCTGTATCAACCATTTTCATTTCATTATGGAGCTCTTCTGGACGCTGCCTTCCTTATTAGACATTGCTGAAGACATTATGGGTAATGGCCTCAAGATTATTTTATGGCCTCCGGTCATAGGGCAGTTTCAATAAATGCCCAATAGCAAACCAGTAATTATCTCTCAAACAGTGTGTAATGTACTGCCATGTCCGAAAAAATTTATAGTCCAAAATTCCAGTGGTCACTGCTGAGCAGCATTCATTGGATTTTGCCATAAGCTTCAGTCTGCAGAAATGTAAGTTACAGATACTTCCAAAATCATATCTGGGTATAGATCTTAAGGGGCCTAAAGTCATTGATTGAGCCACCATGTTTTGCATTTTAGATATAATCTGCTGTTCTTCAGGCCCCCATTCAAAAATGGCCTTTTTATAGGTAGTTTTATGAATCGGAGCTAACAATATTCCCAGATATAATGTATGCATCCTCCAAAATCCAAAAAACCCAATGAGATTCTGTTCTCCTTGCTTATGTCCAGGGGTAAGAAATGACAGCATTTTATTTTTAGTTGCTTGTGGAATGTCTCAGTGGCTTCTTCCCATGTTATTCCTAAGAATGTCACCATTTAAGCAGGTTCTTGGATCTTTGTTGTATTTATCAATCAGCCTTTTTTAGTCATGTGCATCACTGTTGCATTTAAGTAAGTTCTAGCTTGTTCTTCAATTTACAATGTTATCTTGACATCCTCAAAGTACTTTATTATTGCACTTGATACATGCATCAAGTCCAAATCCCTCCTAACAAAATTACGACAGTAACCTCATGAATTCATATAACCCTGTGGCAAAATAGTAAATGTAATTTGAGATCCTTCCTACATAAAAGAATATTGCAGTTCACTCTTTGATATAAAAAAAAGCATTTTCAAGATCAATCACTGAGTAGATGCCTTCTTTAAATTCAATTTTTTCATTCTTTTGGACTGATGATGCTATATGTGGAACTACATTACTCAAGCCTTGATAGTCGACTGTTAGTTTCCATGAGCCATCTGCCTTTTCATAGCCCACACAGGGCTATTATACAGAAAATTTGTTGGTCACAACACTTCAGCATCTAACATGTAATTAATTAAAGTGGCAATCTAGTTTTCTCCATCAGATATTTTATATTGCTTCAAATTAACAACCTGAGTGGGCTCAGGAAACTCTGTAGGTTCCCATTTAATATATCCAATCAATACTGACTAAAGGGTAAACTTGCATGCTGTTTGTTTTACCATACTAGATAGAGAAAGTGTTCCTCAGTAGACATAATATCCATCTCAATAATACATGCAGGAAAAGAAGATGCAACCACTTTACATAAAGTCTGTTCAAAATATCCAATTTTCATCCAAACATTGACCTTAATTCCATCAACCACTGAGTCTTCATATCTTCCTAATAATACAGTGTCAACCCTCTCAATGCCACTTTATTCATCCCATTCTTTAATAATTACTTAAAGATTTCCACTTTGCTGGAGTGAGTTCCTTTACTGTCTCCTTTTTCTTTCCCCATTCTCTTGTGAATCACTGTAATTTTCTTAGCATCTGTGAAATCCATGGGGGAAGCTGAGATGACAAATCTGACACAGCTTCTCAAACCAATGCTTGATTTTACAACAGCAAGATTACATGGGGTGACCATGCAAAAAGTCCCCCTAAATCACAGCATCTACCATGATCTGAGTAAGAGGTATATTAAATGGATAAACATTTTGGTCTTTGTAAAGCCAATCCAGCATGCTTGCATATACAGCATATCAGCTGCTTCATCTTAGGAGTTTTACTTAGCTTTTAAAAGAGGGGAAAATCATTCCCCCTTTAGGGTAAAAAGACTTTTACAGTGGCTTTTATTCAGTCCACAAGGGTAGCTATCTTCTCAGAAAGAGCTGTCTGTGTGTTTGGATCATGTACAGCCATTTATTCAATAGTAAACAGTGGGTCCTGCATCAACCCAAACATGCTTGTCTATTATGCAGCATTCAAAACCAAGTAGGCTGCTCCTATGTTAGTCACTATCACAATCCATTTTTACTCAAGGTTCTTCAGGAAGCTGATGTTATTGATCTACAAAAGGAGATAACTCTTTAACACCATACCCACTGGTTTCAGTAGTTTCTTGGATTTGCCTCCACCAGCCACCTCCTTGGTGACCAGAGGTCATAGGGGTGCTATCTGTTGTTCTAGCACTATTTTCACCTTTGGTAGCAGTAGTTCTAGGATCTACCACAATACTGTCCTTTACTTTTCCTTTATCTATTATAGATAAAAATAACTAAGGGGTTGTCTATTTAGCTTGTTTCTCATTATTTTGTATTTCCTCATGTATATAGGAAGCCAATTCCTCAGACTGTAAATTCCATTGTTATGTAACTTCTACCTGCAGTAACTGATCACATAACAGCTACTGTCTCATAAAATGGGTGACTCAGTAGCCATCCAGGCACAAAAGGTTTGGCATCCATCACCCTCATGCTTCCTTTTCCCAAACAATGCATTCACCATGTTTTAGTGAGTCAGGGTTGTTCTAGCAAATCCCACTTCTAACACTAACTAAGTTGGGCATCACCAAGACCACTCTCAGGCTCTGTGATTCACCAGGAGAATTAAGAGGACTCAGAGCACCCCTTGTATTCACAGTTATAGTTTATTACAGTGAAAAGATACAGATTAGTGTCAGCAAATGGAAAAGGTACAGGGGGCAAAGTGCAACAGAAATTGGGGATGAGTTTTTAAGTGTCCCTTTCCAGAGAAGTCACACATGGATACATCTAATTCTACCAGAAATGATGTGTGCCAACTAATAAAGATTACTTGAGCCTTGAAGTTTAGGGCTTTTGTTGTGGGTCCATCATGTAGGCATGCAACACCTGCATGACTGACCACAACCACTCAGATTCTAGTCTATCCCCCAGAGGAAAAACAGGCATTCACAATAAATCACATTGTTAGGATAAACTTAACTGGTCAAACTGGTACAGCATGTCCCAAGGACTCAGACACACAAAAACAAACTTATCAGTCAGAATATTCCCAGGCCTCAGAGGTTATCTCCAAGGAGTCAGCCAAGGGCCCATCCTAAAGATGGGCCCTTCTTTGGAATGTGCCTAGTTTAAGCAACACAGGCCTGCTGAGTTAACCTTTCCCCATCCACAATAAAATTAACATGAATAATAAATACTAATTGCCAAATCCATGTCCAATAAATGAAAAGTTTTCTAAGGTTCATCAAGAAATAAAATGCCCAAATAAAGAGTTTTTAATTTCTATGCTTCTAACAAAAAATAATGATTAATTTTCCACCATTTTCTCTTAGGTTGAAAATAAAATCACTAAACAAAAAATAGTTTTCAGTAATCCAATAGACAGGCATACCTTATAAAAGTATTAATTTGGAAGTTACATTCTGACAATCACTAGCCAAATGGTTAGTTAACATATATACAAAGGAAAAGAAATTACAACTATAAGGCTTCTCTTTAAATAAGAGCGTGTTACTGATAATTATCCCCATAAGCACCAAGACCCATGGTGTTATTTTTTATCACTTTTATATGAAATCCCCCACAGAAATTTCAACTTGGAGCTTTTTGTATGATGTAGTCTGTACAAATGTAAAGGCACTTGAAATTTCAAAAAAATAAAGAAAAAAGAAACTTCTTTATTACAATATAATGACAGTCCATAATGGTTCCTTGTAATAAACGCATTTTGGCTATTCAGGTACCTCATTGACGCTATATGAATATTAGAATTCCCTTGTATAATGAAAAAGAAATTTTGATAATTAATTACTTGAGTATTTAATATATAAGACAATTTAGAGATATTATAGGTCTTCACTAAAGTTTCAGTTTTTCTCTACTAATACCCAGTTTGGCAGGAGAATTTTTAATACATAATGTTAAAACTAAAGATATTATAAACATTTATGGAAGCATAAAATTAACCTCAGATTTCTTAAAAGAATGGAAAACTTTAGCCTTCTTTCTGATCATCCAAGTTTTATGCTATGTCTGTCAAAAGATTCAATTTAAATTATCAAAGGCTAATTAGGTTCTCCCTGAACAGGTGTCACGCTATTTTAGGATACAGAAACAAGAGAAGTGAATGAATAACTGGTGACTGGGCTACTTCCAGCTTTACTCACGAGGAGTTAACAGTTTCCAAGTAATAGAGGTCTCAGACACAGCTTCTTCAGTAAAATACATCACCCTCCCAAACACACACACATAAACACACATACAGTCACAGTTATGGTAGACCCCAATAGGGCTACTAAGAATGCAGGTATACCACCTTTCCTGCCTGTAAATTATCCCTAGTAATATTGTTTCTACCTCCAGCTATTAAATAGCATTTCCCAGTTGCTATTAAACCAGAATATCAGCATAACAATCAGCTCGATGTTAGCTTTCTATGTAAACTGAGATATACAAATTCATCCTCAGAATTAATACAATCAATGAATAAATGAATAAAATATTAGACAGAGGTTATATCAGCAGTTCTCAAACAATAACCACTGGAGTGAGGAAATGAAAAGATACTGACACAGTGAGGTTAAAGTGGACAAAAAGGATAATTAATCATTCTGGCATTCCTGTCAGACAAAATAAAACTGTTTCTGTCTCTGTTCAGGACCACCTTGGACATGGAAATAATTAGTAGGTGCTTGTGCTGAAAGGGACTCAAATTCCATACATCCCCAAACTCAGTGCAAACATTCAATAGCTCCAGATGACCTGGTACACAAGATTAACACATTGTTTCCATGGTACATTCAAATGTACAGTCAGGATCATAACCTTGTACCAAAGCTAAGTAGCTCATACATGACTCGCAGTGCTAAAAATAAGTGGGTGAATGAATCAACGAATGAATGAGATAGAACAGTATCTTTTAGAATCTGGACACTGAAATGACCCTAATAGGAAGCAGAATCTGAGTAATATGTGAGAATAAGATTTTATTTCCACCAAGATCTCCAGTTGACTCAGAATACTCTGACAACAGCATAATAAACACCATTAGCAAGAGATCATTTTAACATATTTATTGATATATAGCGTTCACCCATTTTAAGTGTAAAATTCAATAATGTATTAAAGTTAGTTATGCAACCATCATCACAATCTTTACATCCTATTCAATTTTAGAACGTTTCTGATATCTCAAAAAGATTCTCTGTACTCATTTGCAGTTAATCCCAGCTTCTGAGCCCAGATCCAAACCTAGGCAACCACTAAAATGCTTTCTGTCTCCATGGACATTCTTTTTCTGGATATTTCATATAAATTAAAACACAATGTGTGGCCTTTTGTGACTAGCTTATTTTGCTTAGCAGAATATGTCCAAATTTCATGCATTTTGTAGCATTTATCAATACCTCCTTTTTTATGGCTGAATATTACACAAGTATACCACATTTTCTTTATTTATTCATCCACTGATGGACATTGAATTCTTAAATTTATTCCTAAGTATTTTACTCATTTTATTTTCTTGTATGCAGTATTGGTCTATTAATTTCATTATGGTATTGTTCATTGCTAGTGTAAATAGTTTATTTTTATATTTTGATCTTGTATCTTGCAGCCTTGCTGGACTCATTTATTAGCTATAATTTTTATGTGGATTCTTTAGGGAATTCTATATATATGAGATCATTTCTTCTGCAAATAGAAATAATTTTACTTCTTTTCCAATTTATATGCCTTTTATTTTTTTCTAATTTACCTTTAATTGAAAAACAAAAATTGTTTACATGTATCATATATAAAATGATGTGTTGAAATATGTATACATTGTGAAATGGCTAAATTGAGCTAATTAACATGTATTAACTCACATCCTTATCACTTTTTGTGGTGAGTACACTTAAAATCTACTCTTAGTCATTTTCATAAATACAGCTATTAAATATAGTCACCATGTTGCACAATAGATCCCTTGAACTTATTTTCCTATCTGAAATTTTTCATTCTTTGACCAATATCTCCCCAAACACCACCACCACCACCACCGGCAGCCCCTGATAACCACCATTCTACTCTATACTTCCATGAGTTCCACTTTTTTACATTCAACATAAAAGTGAGATCATACCACTTTTGTCTTTCTGTATCTGGCTTATTTCACTTAACATATGCCCTCTAGCCTTATCCATGTTGTATCAATGACAGGGTTTTTTCTCTTTTTTAAAGATGAATAGTATTCCATTTTGTATGCACTCATATACCACATTTTCTTTATCCATTCTCACGTTGATGGACACTTAGGTTGATTTCATATCTTGGCTTGATATCCATATCTTGATTCTATAATGCTGCAGTGGTTGCAGGAGTGCTCTTTGACATACTGATTTCATATCCTTTTGATATATACCCAGGAGTGGGATTGCTGGATCATATGGTAGGTCTAGTTTTAATTTTTTGAGGAACTGCCATACTGTTTTCCATAATGGCTGCATTAATTTTGATTTCTACCAACAATGTGCAAGTGTTCCCCTTTTTCCACATCTTTGCCAACACGTTATCTTTCATTTTTGATGCTAGCCATTCTAACAGGTATGAGGTGATATTTCATTGTGATTTTAATTTACATTTCTCTGATAATTAGTGATGTTGAGTCTTTTTCATATACCTGTTTGCCATTTGTATGTCTTCTTTTGAAAATGTCTATTCAGGTCCTTTGCCCATTTTTTTTAATTGGCTTATTTGTCTTCTCAGTTTTGAGTTGTTTGAGCTCTTTATATACTTTGATCACTTGGCATAGGTAGTGTTTTTCTGTCATGTTTCTTTGCTGTACAGCTATCATCCCTCCCTCTCCTTTCCATACTGTATTTTAGGAGGAAGTCATTATACACAGACCATATTTAAGGAATAAGAAATTTGTTCCACTCCTTGAAGGCAGAGTATCCATTTAAATTATTTGGAATTCTTCTTCACAGAAGATATGTCTTTCTCCCATCACTTGTTTATTCAATAATTTATTTAATTATGGATAAAATAATATTTATTTTATACTTTGGGTTATAAGCCAATATTATTTTATTTCTTTGCCCACATTTTTTCAGCTTTTGCCAGTGGTAGCTCTTTCAGTTGGCTCCTGTGTTCCTTTGATATATTCCCATTATTGTGGGAGTTTATTAAGCACTTCCTTACCTTCTGGCACTACAGATGTTTCAGTGTCATCTTATGTATTTCCTTCTCAAGTTTTAGACTCAATCATTTGTCCAAAGAGCCCTGGTTATTGGAGAATCATATTAGAAAACAAGATTTGATCACTAGGTGTGGTTATTGCTACTGGGATGTTGTTCCTTCTATTTTATCACAATGGACAGAAGATATATATGTGTGTATGATAACCTATGTATATACAACAAATATCTATAAATATATATATGTAACTATCTTTATCTACATTAAACTAAACATGAGTTCATACCAATGTCTGCAACTCTAATCCATTACCTAGTGTAACCTCCCCATGGTTATCTTTAAATTGCTACTTCAATGGTGAGAAATCTACCTTTCAGTAATTGCCATGCATTTGTATAATTGTTCAATTTTGGTATACAGGTATAGCAGTATCAGAATTGTAAACCTGTACCCCTGTGGGAAATAACTTTATCAACTAGAGTACTCTCCTAATGTACAATTGTTTGTATTTAGGTTTTTTTTTATTTCAGTATATTATGGGGGTACAGATGTTTAGGTTATGTATGTTACCCTTGCCCCCCCGCTCCCCCTAAGTCCGAGTTTCAAATATGTCCATCCTTTGGGTGGTGCGCATTGCACTCTTTGTGTATGCATATACCCGTCCCCTCCTCCCTCCTCCCCTCTGCCTAACATCCAGTAGATGTTATTCTTCTATGTGCACTTATGTGTTGATCAGTTAATACCAATTTGATGGTGAGTACATGTGGTGCTTGTCTTTCCATTCTTGGGATACCTCACTTAGTAGAATGCGTTCCAGCTCTATCCAGTTTTATAGACCTCATTCATCTCAAAAGTTACATAGGTCAGAACCTTTCCACCACTCCCTTTAGTGATGTAATTTTATGCATTCCTAATAGAGTCTTTGTCACATTATGTGTTCCATCCTACTATCACTCAAATTCCTAATAATTCCTTTTTAAAAATTTCCTCATAGTCCTTGCGTTGTAAAATTCTTTTAAAAATTCATTGTCATGTATCTACCATTAGAATATCATTAAAAAATAGTTTCATTGCCCTAAAAAAAATCTCCTATGCTTCAACTGTTCAGTTCTCCCCTCACCCTCTGACAAACACTGATCTTTTTACTGTAGTTATAGTTTTGCTTTTTCCTGATGTCATATAATTGGATCATATACTATGGAGTCTTTTCAGTCTGGTTTCTTTCATTTAGCAATATGCAATTATGATTCATCCATGTCAATTCATGGCTTCATAGTTCATTTACTTATTTTTAATTGAGGTAAAATTCATATAACATAGAATTAACCATTTAAGTTGTACAATTCAGTGGCATTTAGTACATTTGCACTGTTGTACAACCATTGTTTCTATCCAGTTCCAAAATATTGTGATCACTGCAAAAGAAAACTATATACCCATTAAATACTCACTACCAAATATCTATTTCCAACCCCTGGCAAATATTACTATGCTTTCTGTCTCCATGGATTTACTTATTCTGGATATTTCATATAACTGGAATCATACAATATGGGACCTTTTTTGTCTGGCTTCCATTTTTAGTGTAGTATTTTTGAGGTCCATGTATGTTGTAGTATTTATCAGTCCTTTTTATGGGTGAATAGTATTCCATTTTAATTTATCCATATATGAATATGCCACATTTTGTTTATCTGTTCATCAGTTGATGGCTACATAGGTTGTTTCTCCATTTTGTTTACTGTGAATAGTGCTAATGTGAACATTCATGTACAATTGTTTACTTAAATACCTGTTTTCAGTTCTTTTGGGTATATACCTAAGAATGGAACTGCTGGGTCATATGGTATTTCTATATTCAACTCTTTGGGGAAACATCAGAATTATTTCCACAGCAGTTACAACATTTTATATTCCCACCAGCAATAGACAAGTGTGCCAATTTTTCCACATCCTCTCAACATGGTAAGTTTACAGTGTATTATTGTTGCCATCTCATTGTAGTTTTGATGAGCAGTTTCCTAATTACTAATGATGTTGAGCATCTTTTAATGTGCTTTTTTGGCCATTTGTATATATTCCTTGAAGAGATGTATATTCAAGTTCTTTGCCCACTTCTTTCTTTTTTTTTTTTTTTGAGAATAAGTCAGCTGACTCGTTATTGCTGGGTGGGGGGAAAGGAGGCTCAGGAGGTGTTGGTGTGGCGCGTGCCCGTCATCTTAACCAAAACAGGCTTCTGGCTGCGCAGGATGGCGCTGGCCCTGCGGATGGCAGCCATGCGCAGATCCAGGCAGTACTTGTTCTTGCGGATCATGTGCCGGATGCTGCTGAGGGTGGCCCGGGCGTTTTTGTTGATGGTGGTCCGCACGTAGGAGGTGGCAGGCTTCCGCTGGCTGGATCTCCGCTTCATGACCACCACGACACCTTTGCCGTCGGCCGCTGGCTCCACGCCCACCGTCTTGCGGTGAATCAGCCCATTGTAGCAGAAGGAGTTGCGGGCCTTCAGGTTACTGGGCTCGTTGCTGTACGTCTGCTTATTCCTCTTGATCAGGAAGCTGGAGCAGTTCCGGACGACCATCCACTGCAGATGCGCGGGCATGGCAGCGGCTCCCCTCGCTGCGGCGACTGGAGACGGAAAGAGCTGCCCATTTCTTAAGTGGATTGTTTCTCTTTTTGTTGTTCAGTTGCAAGATTATTTTACATTTTTACATTTACTGGATACTAGACACTTAGATATATGATTTGAAAATATTTCTCCCATTGTGTGGATTGACTCTTCACTCTCGATATCATCCTTGATATTTTTGATGCAAAAATGTTTTTAATTTTGATGAAGTCCAGTTTATCGATTTTTTATTTTGTTTGTGCTTTTGGTGTAATACAGAAGAAACCATTGCCAAATCCAAAGTCATGAAGATTTACCTCCATATGTTTTCTTCTAAGAGTTTTATAATTTTAGCTGTTATATGTATCTCTGTGATTTGTCGAGTTGATTTTCTATATATGGTATAAGAATCCAAATTCATTATGTTGCATGTGGATATCCAGTTGCCTCAGCATCATTTGTTGAAGAGACTGTTCTCTCCCCATTGAATTATCTTGGCAACTTTGTTGAAAACAATTGACCATAGATGTATCATCTTGTGTACTGGCTTGGACTTTATTCCATTGATTTATATGTCTATCCTTTCATCAGTATCACAGTTTTTATTATTGTAGCTTTGTCATAAGTTTTCAAATTGGGAAGTGTGAGTCCTCCATCTATGTTTTTCTTCTCAGGATTGTTTTGGCTATCTGGGGCTCCAAAAAGTTCCATATGAATTTTTGAATAATCCTTTTCATTTCTGCAGAAAAGGCTATTTAGGGTTTTGACAGGGCTTGAACTGAATCTGTAGATAGCTTTGAGGAATATTGGCATCTTAACAATATTAATTATACTAATTCTTGAACAAAGGTTGTCTTTCCATTTTCAGGGTCTTACATTTATTTCAGCAATATTTTGTAGTTATTAATGTACAAATCTTGCCCCTGCTGTGTTAAATTCATTCCTATAAGTTTTATTCTTTTTGATATTTAAATGAAATTCTTTACTTAATTTCATTTTTAGAGTGTTTGTTGCTAGTGTATAGTAATCAACTATTTTTGCATGTTGATCTTGTATCTTGAAATTTCGTTGAATTTGTTTATTAGCTCTAACACAGCTTTCTGGTAAATTCCTTAGGATTTATTATATATATAATCATGTTATCTGCAAATAGTGATAATTTTACTTATTCTTTTCAATTTGAATGTATTTTATATAATTTTTTCCTAATTGTTTGGGAAAGAACTTCCAGTAAAATGTTGAATAGAAGAGGTGAAAATAGGTATTTTACAGACATGGGTCTGTAAACTGAGGGTCTGGGAGGTTAAGAGAGTATGGTTAATGGATAAAGAACAGGCTTTTAAGGTGAAAAGACTTATTTAA
This sequence comes from Avahi laniger, assembly GCA_963575035.1. Taxonomy (NCBI): domain Eukaryota; kingdom Metazoa; phylum Chordata; class Mammalia; order Primates; family Indriidae; genus Avahi; species Avahi laniger. The sequence continues at coordinate 15,944 of CAUYSK010094976.1, forward strand.
ATTCCAGAATGGTCTCTCAAGTAAAAAACAGACAAAAAACCAGGTGTTCGGGGGTTTGGCGAGAGAGAGATGAAGTTGACTGAACACCCTGATATCAAAGCATTTCGATTACAAGAAGAAAACATGTTGATTTCTCCTGTGGAGACAATAGATAGGCATAGGATTGACTATTTTCTTAGATTTAGAAAGTTTCTGGTATATGTTAATAATGTATAGTTGTTAATTTCTTGTTTTTTCCTTCAGTTGTAAGACATAGAAATGCATAGAAAGGCATACAAAGACAATGAACTTATTTTTCAGATTTGAGATTCTGTTTTTTAGTAGCCCATGAGAATTTTATCAACAACTGGTTTTGTTTCAAAGATCATGATGTAAAACGTGATATCCACTTACGTCGACTTTTCGCCCTTACATTTTTCAGATATATTTGCCAGTATTGGATCAGGTTAAAAATAAAAATTTACTTGACATAAAAAAAAAGCTGTAGATTTTTAGATAAATAACACTGACTCAAGTCTGTCTCTGTATCTTTTTGTTTCATCCCACCCTACCATCATTGAAAGGGATCACTTTCAACCATGATTTAAGTTCCTTAATTACAGCCCCCAATTAATTAAAATATAAAGTTATAAACAATTTATGTAAAGAGGGAGATGGAGGTCTAGCTTCTCCTGCATTTTACTGAAAGAAACCAATGGATGATGCAACTTGCCTAGAGGCCACATGGTGCTCCTAGGCTGCCATGGATGAGCAGTATCAGCATCACCCAGGAACTTTTTTTAAATTTATTTTTTATTTCTTTAGAGACGGGGTCTCACTCTTGCTTGGGCTGGTCTTGAACTCCTGACTTCAGGTGATCCTCCTGCCTCAGCCTCCCAGAATGCTAGGATGATAGGCATGAGCCACAGCACCTGGCCTCACCCAGGAACTTGATAGAAAGGCAAATTCCCAAACTCCACTCCAGGGCTACTGACTAGGAAATTCTGAAGGTGAGCCTGCCACGATGAGAGTTTCACAAGCCCTCCATGTGACTCAAAATATCAACAAAGTTTGAGGACCACTGGTTTAGAACAATGAGGTTGGGCGGGGGGAGTGTAATGGACTTTGAGTTTCACTTATGGTAGGACCAGTGTTAATTCACTAACTTGAGACTGTTTTACATAAACTGAATATGACAGTAAAGGCTGGTCTGAGGATGAGACTAGAATTCAGGGGCCTGAGATACAGAAAGATCTGGTGGGGCAAAGATTGAATTGTAGCAGTGGAAAAAATGGGGAAGGGAGCAAGCTAGCTTTAGAAGGATAGAAACATTATGATACCATGTACATGAAATATAGAAATAATGTAAAACAACCATATAGTGATTATGCATATGAAGGAGCTCAGGAAATTTCATCCAAAAATGTGACTCCTTGGTATAAAGAATATTTTGAATTAAAGGCCATTTGAGATTAAAAAGCACTGGAAGGGGCATTTCCTCTATCTACATAACTAGACTGACCTGATCAAAACATCAAAGGGGCAATTGACTTCCCTTCCTCTCCCTGTTATCTCAATATATTGCAGGAAAGAAGATCAAGCATACAACCAGATCTGGCCCAAATCATTTAAAACATAATACCTGTCTCTCAGGTTAATTTACAAGTCAATCTGTCTCCCCATCCATTTGTCCTCCCTAGCACCATTTGTCACCCCTAAACAGAATTACCTGTACTCCACACATCTCCTCCCCTTCAAAAAGACAGGTATAAAAATATCTAAACTTTGTTGGGATACTGGGTAATCACTGTGTGATTCTCCCCATGCCCATGATAAATAAACCTTTCTTTTATTAATCTGCCTTAATTGTAAGGTGATCTTTCAGCGAACTTCCAGGGGAAAGGACAAGTTTCCCCTCACCCCTATAGATATATACATACATACAAATAATTAAAAGTAGTCAAAACAGTATGGCACTGGCATAAAAACAGAAATACAGACCAATAATAGAACAGAGAACCCAGAAATAAATCCAAACATATATGGTCAGCTAATTTTCAACAAGGGTACCAAAAAGATACAATAGGGAAAGTATAGTCTCTACAATAAATGATTCTGGGAGAACTGGATTTCCACATGCAAAAGAATGAAATTGGATCCTCATCTTATACCACAAAAATCAACTCAAAAATGGATAAAAGCCCTAAATGTAAGACCTGGAAACATAAAACTCCTAGAAGAGAACATAGGGGAAAATCTCCTTGACATTGGCCTTGGCAATGATTTAGTGGATATTATACCAAAAAGCTCATGCCACAAAAGCAAAAATAAATAAATGAGACTACATTAAACTAAAAAACTTCTTCACAGCAAAGGAAACAATCAATAAAATGAAATGGCAACCTACAGACAGAGAAAAAATATTTTCAAACCACATATCTAATAAGAGGTTAATATCCAAAATTTATATAAAACTCTTACAACTCAACAGCTGAAAAACAACCAAATTAAAAATGAGTAAAGGCCATTAACAGACATTTCTCCAAAGAAGATACCAAAATGGTCAAAAGATATATGAAAAGGTGTTTAACATCACTAACCATCAGGGATATGAAAATTAAATCCAGTATGAGATATCACCTCACACCTGTAAGGATGGCTATTGTCAAAAAGACAAGAGATAACAATATCGGCAAGAATTACAGAAAAGGGAACCCTAGTACACTGTTGGTGAGAATGTAGATTGATACAGCCATTATGGAAAACAGTATGAGGTTTCTAAAGAAATTAAACATAGAACTACCATATGACCCAGCAATCCCTCTTCTAGGTATATAGCCAAAGGAGATGAAAAGACAAAGATATCTGCACCCCCATGTTCACTGGAGCATTATTCACGATAGCCTAAATGTCCATCAACAAACAGAAGGATAAATAAAATGTGAGATACATATATATATATATATCACATATATAATGAAATAATAATGGAATATTATTCAGTATTAAAAAAGGAGATTCTTCCATTTGCCACAACATTGATGGAACTAGAGGACATTATGCTAAGTGAAATAAGCCAGACACAGAAAGAAAAAATATTGCATGATCTCACTTACATGTGGAATATTTTTTAAAAGAAATAGAGGTAGAGAATGAAACAGTGGGTTACCATGAGAAGAGGGGCAGGGGGAGAAAATGGGAAGATGTAGATCAAAGGATACAAAACAGCAGACATGCAGGATTAACAAGTCTAAAGAGCCAATGTACAACATGAGGACAAGTTAATAAAATTGTACTGTATTAGGGATTTTTGTTAAATAAGTAGATTTTTAGCTGCTCTTGTCACCAAAAAACAAGTAACTATGAGATTACAGATATGTTATTCTGTTTAACTATAGTAACCATTTTTCTGTCTATATGTATCCCATAAAATCATGTTGTAAATCTCAAAATATATACAATAAAATTTATTTGTTAAAAAAGTAAAAATAAAATGTAGAACATGCAACAAAAAAGGAGAAAAACATTACGATACTATGTATATGAAATATAAAAACATGAAAAACAATCATATATACTTATTATGGGTATATGGATATATATATTTATCACAAGTATATATGTAGAAAAATGTATGAATGTTAGCAATGTACATCTATATAACATGTAAAAAGGCGTGTATGAGAAAGATAAAACACTTTATTTAGGATAGCGTTTATATTTTATGGCACTGGAGAGAGGAGAATTCAATTGGGGAGAAGTACTCAGTTTCCTAGAGCTGTCATAATAAATTACCACAAAGTAAGTGTCTTCAAACAACAGAAATTTATTCTCTCACAGTTCTAGAGGCTGGAAGTCCAAACTCAAGGTGCCAGTAAGGCCATGATACCTCCGAAGGCTCTAGGGAAGAATCCTCGTCTCTTCCAGTTTCTGGTGGCCCCGGGCATTCCTTGGCTTCTGGCACCATAGTTTCAGTCTCTGCCTCTGTCTTTACATGACCTTCTTCCCTGTGTCTATGTGTCTCAAATTTCCCTTTTCTTTTTCTTAAAAGTATACCAGTCATTGGATTTAGGGCCCACCCTAAACCCAGGATGATTTCATCTCAAGATCCTTAACTTAATTATATCTGTAAAGATCCCATTTCCAAACAAGGTCACATTTACAGGTACCAGGGATTAGGACTTGGACATATATTTCTGGAGGAGACAATTCAACCCATTATAGGTATGCAGCGAGGTTCAACTGTATTTGTTATATTTCTTTTTTCCCCCATTTTCGTACAGTCTCATGTATTTGTTACATTTTTAAGTGAGGTAGTGGGTACATGGATGTAGTATTTTCTATACCTTTGTGGGGGTCTGAAATATTTCCTAATAAAAATTGGGGAAAAAAATGAAAGAAGAAAAGGTGAAATGGATCAAATATATAGAAACTATTTAAGGAGAAAAAAATGAAAACATATTTGACCAGAATAGAGGATCAGACAAGGGGAAAAGTCAGGGGGTTGAAGATAGAAGACCTCATTTCCACATTTTGGTAAGGCTGCATAGGTACTCACTCTCTAGTTAGCATTAATTCCTCCTTTCATATTCTATAGTAGCGCATTTTAATCCTGACATATATTAAAAATATGTTATATATTTTTATATATACACGTGTGTGTGTGTCTATCTCTCCCACCTGCTAGAGTGTGAACTTCTGCCTATTGCTGCATAACAAATGGTTTGTCACATAGCTCAGCTCTATTAAATGAGTGAGGGCACTACACTAGGACATGAACACCAGGAGGCAGGGATCATTGGGGCAACGTTGGCGGCCAGCTATGCCAGTGCCTATGCTGAACCAGTTGCTAAATATAATACTGCTATGACACCCAGGCTACAGGGGTGTTGGCACGGGCCCCACACTTGCCTTCGTCCAGCCTCACTTCTCTGCAAACAGACAAGAATCCAGTGCGTGGGGACAGGGGGATATGTACACTCAGAGCTCATACCCCCTTCCTCCAACCATGCTCTAGGTATCTGGGGCCCTGAATTTGCTGCCCAAGTGGTCCCAAGCCCCAAGAGGCCTGCAGGCTCCTCTTCACTGGGTCTGTGATTCTGAACTCATTTATTAATTATAATAGTATTTTGTAATGGATTCCTTAGGAATTTCTATATACAAGATTATATCATCTGCCAATAAAGATACTTTTATTTCTTCCTTTTTAATTTCAATGACTTTTATTTGTACCCCATAAATTGATTCTTTTATCATTATAAAAGATCTCTCATTATCTCTCGTAACATGTTTGTTCTAAAGTCTATTTTGTCTGTTATTAATATAGCTACTTAATCTTCTTTCAGTTGCTTTTCTATCTTTTTACTTTCAGTCTACTGTATATTTATCTTTGTGTCTAAAATGTGTCTCTGAATCTGCAGAAGCTATTCTATGAATAAATTAAAAGATAAAGTTTGCTTGGATTGAGACAAATGACTACATTTTTCAGATACAAGTCCTTGAATAAAATTCTTGCTTTTTCTAGAATTTACACCAAACTATTATTAAAATAAATGGGCTTTTAAGCAAACAGCCTGGACTCATAGGTCTAGAGTAGCCAAACCATGAATACAATGACTCTACCTGTCTTCAACATGGGGGCAGATGGCTACATTAAGAAGATTCAATCAGTGTCAGTTATGAAGACAGCCAGAAACCTTTGACTCCAGCCAGAATGCCTTAATCCATTTCTCCCAGCATGTGTAGTGAACACTTCATTCTTGCCTCAGTGTTTTGCATTCTTTTTATCTCACCTACCCAAATCCTCTTCCTCCCTAAAGGCCCAGCTCATGCTCCCCTGCTCTGAGAAGTTTTCTGTCAACACCCAGCTCATGGTCATACCTCCTTGCTCTGAACTCCTAAAGCACACACTCTCTGAATAATTCCTTTGACTCTTAATACTACCTTACATGGCTTCTCTTCCTGTCTGTGCAGCAAGTTCTCAGCATGAAACCGGGCACTGTTTTGGAATGGAAACCATTTCCCATAGAGACAATGTTATTAATTGCAGTCTGGCTAGCAAAAAGCATGCTCAATAATCTACTGGGCTTTGAGCTTCTGGAAAAGGAAAACAGGTCCCATATACATTCTAAGTATTATAATTATGATCCATTAAGCATAAGGAGAAGGAATATAGACAGTGGCCCTTCATTCTGGCTGCACCATCTTGCATAGCTCTCTCCTGGGCTGAATAACAGGCCAGCCTCAGCTTCCTATCTGGTCCCAGCAAGGCTGCCTGTTCCCCAGGGCCCTGGGGCTTTCTAGGAGCCTGACTCACTACACTGGAAGGGGCTTCAGGGAGTCACTGGGCCCAGTCTTCTCCTGCCAGGCAGGTCTAGGACAAGGTCCCCCAGATGGATGGCTAAAGGTGTCAAGAGAGGAAGAGGCCACAAGTCCCACTGGGTACCTGGCCCAGGGTTGACCCATCCAGATGGGCAAGAAGGGCTCCCCCAGGTCCCATGGAGAGGCGGAGGGGAGGGATGGGCCTCCTTGCCCTTGTTTGTGGTCTGGAGGTGGTGGCGGCAGGCCACACAGGGACCCTCACACATTAGGCCAAAATGAGCCTGGGGCATCTTTCCTGGGACAGGGCTGCCATGTCAGTGCCCACCCAGGCCTGGAGGATCACTGCCCTTTCATTGGGGTGAGGCTCAGTGGCTGGCCTCCTTCCTGGTGTGGTTCAGGGCTGAGGGCTCTTCCTCTGGCCCAAGGGGAGATAAGGAGCAGACCAGCATCTTGCCTGGGACTGGATAGAGTCTGGGTCAACTCATTTAACTCCTTAGCACCCTCTACCCAATCTTCAAACTAGCATGAGTTAGCATTATCTGGGAGCTAGTTAGAAATGCAGAATCTCAGCTCCCAGCCTTACACCTACTCATTCAGAATCTGCATTTTAATGAGATCCCCAGGTGATTCAAATACACATTAAAGTTTGAGAAGTACTGGCTGGTTTAGTTGTTAAAGGCAGGGTGGAAGGAATCCTAGATTCCCAAACCAACTGTTCAGGATGGCAATGGTGGATCCAAGCCTTGGTCAGAGCATAAAAACCCCAGAGGCAAAGCTGGAGTAAACAAAGGCCAAGTTTCCTGCAGCCCAGACCACCCTTTTAATAAGTAAAATGCACAAGTGGTGGAGTTGCCAGCCAGGATACCAGAGGGACTTCTGTCTGTAATGTGTATCCCTAAACCAGGTACTGTCTGTATTTGTATTTTTATTTATCTTATCTCCATAACTAGACAGTAAGGTTAAAAGGTCAGGAATAATATTGCATGTGTATGAGTGTATGTATAATGAGAGAAAAATGATATGTAATAAATGAGCACAAGCTCTAAAGTAGGCCACACAGGCCTTCTGGGCCCAGAATTTCTACCAACTTAATATGTGGGCTTAGCGATGCTGATAAGGAAGACCCTCATCAACCTAATACTAACCTATTACCTGATTTCTGCAATCATGCTTACCTATTGCATCAGCCACCTGAGACCCCACCCCTCGGATCACCCCAACTTAATAAAAGTGTGAAAAACCCGGTACATGGGGTTCAGAATTTGGTGGTGAGATCCCTCTGAGCCCGCTGGTGAATAAACCTTGATTCTCCAACTCTCTGTGTGCCACTTGGTTTGCCGTCGGAACCACCCGCTGTAACATTTACTGTAACAATACCACTACCCAGGAACATAACATATTGATGCTAATGTTTTGGAGTTTTTCCTTCCAGATTCCTGTGTATATATGAGAGAGAGAGAGAGAGAGAATGTGAATATAAAGGTCATAAAAAAAAGAAACCTGTGTCTTATGAAACCATTCAATCATTGAAAGGATACTCCCATAAATAGAATATCAGGGGCAAGTTGAGTGAACAATATTGCTCAGGGCTGACAAATTTTTTTTCTGCATTCTGAGATTTCATTTACTTACATATGGAGTATAAACAGATAACACACTAACAATCTGTTTCAGATTGTTTTTTGAAGACTCATATGAAGGTAGTGATAACATACAAGAAAGCATCTGTCATGGGTTTGATATCTCAGAGCTATTTTTCCAAATATAAATAGGCAGAATAGGAATAATTAAGGGATCATATTAAGAAGGAACTCAATAGTTTATATCAATGTATCAAAAAATGAAAAAATCAAATTGATGTTTTGGAAAAATATATGTTAAATTTTAAAAATTATTCTTGTTTAATATCCAATATCAGTGCCTTTTCATGTAAAAATGTTCATCTTTTTTAGAATATCAAATTTCATCAAAAGGTTATAAAATGGTATTTTCTTTTGAAAACATTAGAGGAATTATACATTCCTCAAAAGCAGAAGGAAATAAAATTATTTGCAACATTATAACAAGTATAATAACAAAATTAACACTATTACAACAAAATTAATTGCAATTAAGTATAAGAACAAGATGATGAATATGCTACCCATAAATGATAGAGATGTATCCAGAATAAATGAAGCACATTCTCCAAAGTCTAACATTTCCAGAAAACATTAAAATATAATAGACAACTGATTTTTTCAAAATCACAGTTTTATCTTTTTAAAGAAACGAACTCTTATTTTTGTGGGTCTTTTCTATTGTTTTTTTCCTAGTCTCTATTTCATTTATTTCTGTTCTAATCTTTATTATTTCCTTCCTTTTGCTAACTTTGGGTTTAATTCTTCTTTTTCTAGTTCTTTGAGGTGTGAAATTAGGTTATTTATTTGAGATCTTTCTTTTTTCTTAATGTAGGCATTTGTTGCTCTAAACTTCCCTCTTAGAATAGCTTTTATTGTATCCCGTAAGTTTTGGTATGTTGTATTTCCATTTTTGTTTGTTTGAAGATTGTTTTTATTTCCTTTTTGATTTCTTCTTTGAACCATTGGTTTTTCAAGAGGGTATTCCTTAATTTCCACATATTTGTGAAATTTCCAATTTTCTTCCTGTTACTGATTTCTAATTTCATATCAATGTGATTAGAAAAGTAACTTGATATAATTTCAATGTTCTCAAATTGTTTAAGACTTGTTTTGTGGCCTGATGTATGATCTGTCTTATAGAATGTTCAATGTGTATTTAGGAAGAATGTGTATTCTGCTGCTGCTGAATGCAATGTTCTATGTATGTCTGGTAGAACCATTTGGTCTATAGTATGGTTTAAGTCTAGTGTTTCCTTATTGATTTTTTTTATTTTGGGTGATTATCCATCATTGAAAGTGAGATATAGAAGTCTCCTACTATTATTTCTCCCTTCAGTTCTATTAATATTTGCTTTATATATTTAGATACTCTTACAATGGATGCATATTATCTACAATTGTTATATCCTCTTTATGAATTTGTTTTTTTGAAAAGATAAAATTGGCAAACCTTTAGTTAGACTAAGAAAAAGAGAGAGAAGACTCAAATAAATAAAATCAGTAATGAAAGTGGAGACATTAAATGGATGCCTCATGTATAAAAAGGATCACCAGGAACAGTATGAACAATTATATGGCAATAAATTGGAAACCTAGAGGAAATAGATAAATTCCTAGAGACATATAACCTACCAAGATTTAATCAAGAAGAAATAAAAAGCCTGAACAGACCAATAACATACAAAAATATTCAAGTAGTAATTAAAAACTTTCCAGAAAGAAAAGCCCAGGACCAAATGGTTTCACAGCTGAATTCTACTAAATATTCAAAGAATTAATACCAATTCCTCTTAAATGCTTCCAAAAGATAAAAGTAAAGGGAACACTTCCAAATGCCTTTGATGAGGCCAGCATCACCCTAATACCAAATCCAGACAAGGACATCACAAGAAAATTACAGGCCAATATCCCTGATGAACACAGATGCAAAAAGTACTCACCATAATGCTAAGCAAAGTAAATTCAACAGCCCACTAAAGGATCATGCATCATGACAAAGTGGGATTTATTCCGGGAATGCAAGGATAGTTCGACATACACAAATCAATAAATGTGATATACCACATTAACAGAATGAAGGATACAAATCATATGATCATCTCAATACATGTAGAAAAAGCAGTTGTCCTGATAAAAGCTCTCAAAAATTTAGGTATAGAAGGAATATACCTCAGCATAATAAAGGCCATATATGACAAACCCACGGCGAATATCATATTCAAGAGTGAAAAGTTGAAAGCTTTTCCTCTACAATCAGGGGAAGACAAGGATACACACCCACTCTTTCCACTTCTATTCAATATAGTACTGGAAGTCCTATACAGAGTAATTAAATAGGAAAAAGAAATGAAAGGTATCCAAACCAGAAAGGAATGAATAAACTTGTCTATTTGCAGATGACATCATTTTATATATAGAAAACCCTTAAAAACGCCACCAAAAACCTGTTATAACTAATAAATAAATTCAGTAAAGTTGCAGGACACAAAATCTACATGCAAATATCAGTTGTGTTTCCATACACTAACAATGAACTATCTGCAAAAGAATTTAAGAAAATAATCTCTTTTACAATAGCATCAAAAAGAACAAAATACTTAGGAATAAATTCAACCAAAAATGTGAAAGATCTGTACACTGAAAACTATAAAATCCTTATGAAAGAAATTAAAGAAGATACAAATAAGTGGAAAGCTATCTCACATTCATCAACTGAACGACTTAATATAGTTAAAATGTCAATATTACCCAAAGCAATCTATAGATTCAATGCAATCATATCAAAATCCCAATGGCAATTTTCACGAAAATAGAAAAAATATTCTAAAACTCATACAGAACCACAAGGGATCCTAAATAGCCAAAATAATCTTGAGAAATGACAAAGCTGGAGACATCACACTTTCTGATTTTGAAATATATTATTAATATAAAGCTACAATAATTAAAACAGTATGGTACTGTCAGAAAAACAGACACTGGACCAATGGAATAGAAAGCCCAGAAATAAACCCACACATATATGGTAAATTAATCTTCAACAAGGGCACTAAGAGTATACAATGGGGAAAGGACAGTCTCTTCAATAAATGGTATAGGGAAAAGTGAATATTCACATGCAAAAAAATTAAATTGGACCCTTATCTTACACCACACACCAAAATCAACTCAAATGGTTGAAGACTTACATATAAGACCAGAAACCGTAAAACTCCTAGAAAAAAACATAAGAAAAAAATCTCCTTACATTGGTCTTGGCAATGATTTTTTAGATAGGACAGGAGGCACAGGCAACAAAAGCCAAAATAAACAAGTGGGACCATATCAAACTAAAAAGCTTCTGCCCGGCAAAGAATAGAATTAACAAAATGAAAAGACAATCTACGGAACAGGAAAAAGTATTTGCAAACCATATATCTTACAAGGGGTTAGTATTCAAAATATATAAGAAACTCATATAACTGAATAGCAAAAAAATGTGTCATAATCAAATCTGAGTAACTGGGATACCCGTCGCCTTAAACATTTATCATTTCAAAAACAAATAACCCAATCAGAAAATGAGTAAAGGACCTGAATAGACGTTTCTCCAAAGACAACATATAAATGGCTAACAGGTATATGAAAAATGGTTTAATATCACTATTCATGAGGGAAATGTAAATTAAGACATGAGATATCACCTTTCACCTATTAGAATGGCTATTATCAAAAAGTCAAAAGATAAGTGTTGGTAAAGATGTGAGAAAAAGTAACTCCTGTACACTACTGACAGAAATGTAGATTGGTACAGTCATTATGGAAAACAGTATAGTTTCCTCGATAAAATTAAATATAGAACTACCATATGATCCAGCAATTCCACTTCTGGGTATGTATTCAAAAGAATTGAAACCAGAAACTCAAAGAGCTCTTTGCACTCCCATGTTCACTGCAGTAATATTTGCCATAGCAAAGATACAGAAACAGCCTAAATGTCCATCAACAGATATAGAAACTGTGGCATATACATACAATGAAATATCATTCAGCTTTTAAAAAGAAGGAAAACCTATCATTTGTGACAACATGAACTAATCTGGGGGATCTTATGTTACGTGAAATAAGCCAGCCACAGAAAGATAAAATATGTATGATCTCACTTGTATGTAAAATCTGAAATAACTAAACTCATAGAAGCAGAAAGTAGAATGGTGGTTGTCAGGGTTTAGGGACAGGGACAAACGAGGAGGTGATGGTTAAAGGGTATGAAGTTTCAGATATGCAAGATACATAAGTTTTGGAAATCTACTATACAGTTTAGTGCCTATAGCTAATGACACTATATTGTATACTTAAGATTTGCTAAGATAGTAGATCTTATGTTAAATGTTCTTACCAACAAAAAAAAAAAACAATAATAAAAGGGGTAGGAGGAAACTTTGGGAGGTGATGGATATGTTTATGGCCTTGATGGTAATGATGGTTTCACCAGTATACACTTATCCCCAAACTTGGGATGTATACACTAAATATGTATAGTTTTTATATGTCAATCCTGTGGCTTTAAAAAACAAAATAAAGTGTTAAACCAAAAAAAAAATAAATTCAAACGGATGGGTTTTCTTATCAATTATATAAATGTGAAGGTTCCCTGCTAAGGTATGGGGACAGGAGGAGATTTAATTAGCTTTAATCACTGAATCTCTATCTCCTGTCTTCTAGCATTTTTTTGTTTAAATCAAATAGTTTTCTTCCTGGTAATTTATACATGGCCAATTCATTTACTTTGCTTGTGGCTCCCTTGTAATCTAATTCATTAACTGAAGAAATTCAACAAATTATTGAGTTAGGCAGAAGAATTTCCAGAACAAAATTGATTTTGTCACCTCTTTTCAGAGCAAACTTTTTTTTATGTATTTGTTCATAGACTTCTTGTAAATATTTTATCAATCTATCCAATTGATCTTCATTCTCAAGGTATGTTTCAATGCAGGATATGTACATATTTGAATTTAAAAATTATTTGAGCTACCTGGACAAGTTTTTGCCTTGTAAAATGGCTAGAAAATAGTTCTCAATATCCTTTCTTTTCATAATGAAGTCACTAGCTTCTGGTTGTCTTGGTCCCTAGCAGCATTCATCTGGTCAAGCATAATTTTTTGTAGGGCCTCTTCTTTTTCTGGGATGTCTCTTCCTCATACTTCTTCATATTGTCATAATTTAACTTTGAAAAATCATTTTCTGGATCACTCTCTTAGATTACTTTCCTGACTTGATAACTGATAGCAACCGCGTAATACTCAAGGAAAGAGCCCACGAAGAACCACAACCTATTCCATTCCTATAGTCAGGAGTCAATGAGAAGCACCAGGTGCAACTTTGGCTGATACTTTCTGGTTCTCTTCAAAAGTTTTTGTCTCTCTTTACAGTCAAAATGCTGTAATTTTTCAAGAGAAATTGTTATGCTGCCCTTCTCACATCCTATGTTTGCCTCTATCAAAAGCACATCTGTAGTTTCCTCAGTTTCCCTGAAAGTCTTTACCACTGCTGGTTAAAATGGATAATTTTGACATTTAAACCAGACTATCGTTACTCTTTCAATTGAGTGTGGCTCCTGTAGAAAAGCAATGCATCTAGGTTGTCTCTCTTATTTATAATCGCCAATTTTAGTAGATTTAATAGGATTGATAGCCTCTGCGTCATCAGAAGGTTGAAGTTCTTCCTATAGATTCCCCCCAAAAATCTGTTATTTGAAGCTTTCTTTTTCTATTTGTAAGACAGAGCAACTACCACAGGCTCAAGTTAGAGGCACTGCGCCATCTAAACCTGGCTTTTGATGGACACTTTCCAGAATCCTCAATATTCTTTCAGAAGGTAAAACATTAAGAGTAAATCACCAGGGTGCTAGGGCAAGTGTCATGTGCTTCCTCTTTCAATGTTCCGGGCACAGTAAGGGTAACGATGGCAAAATTGGAATAACCTATTCACTTTAGCATATACACTCTCCTCTATGACTGTGGAATGCAAAGACATAACTGTTTAGGCATCGGTCTTTTTCTTGCCCTCTTTCCAAGCATCACCTTTTGAAAGTGAAGGAAAATTTTGTCACCAGCTGGAGTTATGTGATGACTTTTCTTTCCATTTCATTTGGGATAGTACCAATGGTTGTACGCACCTGGGATATATCACCATAAAGGGAATGAATCATCACTCTCTGCAAATGTCAACAGGGATGCTGGGTTTTCACTTTTCCCAGAGCTCTTAGGTAAGCCCTTCCAATATTTTTAGGAGGTGGTGAACTAGGTTACTTTTGTGGTATATTTTGAGAAAGAATAGTAGTCTCTTCTTCATCTGAGGTGCTTGTTTCACTCAAATTTGTTCTTTAACTCAGCATATCTAGTGCCGCTTTATCTTCTGCATACCACCTCTTTTACAGCCCAACTAGGTTCATTGCCCACTGCTCAAGAGGACACCAATACACTGAGACAGCAGGGAAAGAGTTTAATATCACAGGTGCCATGTGAGGAGATGGGAGGAATTTCTCAAATCCATCTCCTGGAGAATTTGGGAGAAAGGGTTTTTAAAGATAGTTTGGCAGGCAAAGGGCTAGGCAATTGGATCTGCTTGTTGGTGGGGGATGAGCTCATAGGGAAGCAGAGATTATCTTCTCAGTTGGGAGATTTCCTAGGTAGGGGGTCTCCAGGCTTCTGGATCCCTTCCCACCCCTATCCATGTTCTGGTTGGTGTCAGTGGGTCCATCTGGAATGAAGAGTCTGAAAAATACTTCAAAGAGCAGTCTTAGGCTTTACAATATCAATGTTATCTACAGAAGCACAAGTTTTGGGCTTTATGAGAGCAATGTTATCTATAGAAGTAGTGAGGGAAGTCACAAATCTTGCGCCTATCAGGGAAAATAGTGCCATTAAACAGTAACCAGTTATAGCAGAACAGAAGTTAGGGAACAATGGTTTCCCTAACTTCTGGCTACAGTTTTATAAAAATCAGACTTTGATTACTATGTATAACTTATGGCTCTATATTGTTTTAATATGGATGGTTTCACTTCCTCTTTAGGTGGAGCACTGACCTCTGACTGTGCTGCAAGTGAGGAAGCAATGACTGCAGTTTGGAACTTATTTAGGATCTTTATTTCTGTGCTCTTCATTTTAATATTTTTCATCTAGTGACAGTACTATTAATAAGTGTCTAGGGAAAATTATTTTTTCTCTTAATTTTAATGGTGTCCCAGATCTGAAGAAAAAAAATCTTTGCTAGCTATATCTCATCTCTCCAATTGCATGGACCATACTCAACAACTACTACGATTCAGATTTGTGTGCTAAGGGGTAATTGCCAAAGGTCTGTCTGTCATTGTCACTGTCAAGGCAAGTCCTCCTCAAAACTATGCTCTTTTTGTCTTAAGACTACAAATGGTTTACAGCTTATGTGCTCTGTCCTCCTCCAACTGAATCTTCCAGGGATGTTTGACCACATGCTTTGAAGGGAGGATACTGGAAAACGGAAAGGAAAAAGAAGAAAATGTATCATAAAAAATTCTCCCTCCAGGTAAAATGCTGACCATTGAGAATTGATAAAAAATACAAAAAAGAAAAGTAAAGTGGGTAGTAGGCAAAGCAGGCAGATACATGGTAAGTATTTGTAAAAAGAACAAGAACAAAAAACCCTACCCCAATAAAGGAAAAATACCAAAGTAGTTTTATGACACCAAAACTCAGTATCTTATTAGGATTACATATTGGGATTACCTCTGTGTGTTGAGGGGTGGCATGTCATGGATTCCATTTGTGTCACTGCATAGTCTGGAATGTTGGGCTGCTCGGGGTTCAAATTAGGGGAATGCTTCCTCTTTTCCCCTAGATTGGTAATGCTTCTCTGCCCACCCAAAGCAGTCAGGGGTGATCTCCTACATATAGATACTGGGTTTCAGTACAATGTTGTGTTCACAAGCATAATCTTAGAATTTAGAGGTTCATGATGATTACCATGGTAAACAGCTGGATATCATATTTAAAAAGGATTGCTTGAGGCACAGTCCATTGCCTGGGGACTGCAAATTTTCATTTCTCTATTGCGGTATAAAATATTTGTTTCCCCAAACTAAAACTGTGACTCATTATAAAAAGAAGAGGCTATAGAATAAGGAGCAAAAGAATCTCAACATAAAATAACTTCAAATGAAATGTTCAGTAAAATAGGAACAGTCTTACCCCATGTAACACAGATCATGGTTAAGTCTGGTTCTGTGAGCCAAATCTCTTGATTCTCACACCAACTATTTGTTCGGCAGAAATTTTACCCTACTCTGTGCTTCTAAAGTGCACAACTCTTCCAGGGCTCCAATGGCATCAAATGTAGTGACTCAGGTACCATGAACATCTAATGTTAATCCAGAATATCCAAAACAGTTGGGAGATCAAGCTAATTGCACAGTTTTGATTAATAATTACACCTACCACCAACTCTAGAGCACATCACTCTGAAACAGAAATATTTCTGCTTAATATCATCCATATGTAGATGCCATGTTTATTTTCCTCCTTCTGCATTTCAAAATATCCCCTCATTATGTTATTTAGTTTATACTAGTCCATTCCTATGTCAAAATAATGGAAACTACTGCTTTTCAAAACAGTATCCTTTCATAGTAGCCTCTGCGTGTGTGAAAGTATATGTGTGTTTGTATGAATGCGGGGCTGTGAGAGTGAAATGAAATTGAAATCTTTAATGTTAATATATTTGTATGATTCTAAAATAACATTAAATGGGCTTACAGAGAATACAAAATATGTAGAAATATATACAAAGAAGACAGCACATTATAGATGTTCACTATTAATATGATGGTGCATTTTTGCCTCCCACACATTTCCTGCGTATCCCTATACACACAGGTGCACCTATTATAAAAAACCATATTCACCCAACAGCGTATCTGAATACTTCATTTAAATATGTACATATTTCTCGACATCGTTTTTAGTAAATTTCTTGAGAATGAATTTTCCTTGATGTTTCCAAAATTTATTTAAGGAAATTTCAAACAATGTAGAAGTATATAATGCAGAAAGTGAAATTGTTCTCTCAATCTCTCTCTTTTCCCACCCTCCCACCTAGAAGTACTAATAGTTTGGCATATAGTTTTCTAGTTTTCTGTATACATTGGAGAAATGTTTGTTATATTTCATTTATAAATTTTAGTTCACACTTTGTTAACTTTAAATTTTATGTTTCATAATGTAAAAAATATTTCCTTAAGATGCATTTATGTACATTTATTTATACATACTAGTAGATACAATTTATATTATACGGTAATAATAATGAAATAGATATATTGGGGCAATAACTCACAAAAACATTTTTCTTGGACAAAGTTCCATGATCACAAATGTTTGGGAGCCTCTGCTTTAAAGAACTCAAAGCATACCTGGCTCTTAAGCCACAGGTGTCATTTGAGGACAGAAAAAAGGGAGAAGTGTAACAGAGGAAATGACCTGAAAAAATGGCAAAAATGTTTTATGTCTTTTGAAAACATCCCCCACTTCTTTTGGAGAACTAGCACCTGTATCCCTGTCTCAGGCCAGCAGTATGGAGAGGCAGGGAAATGTCTTTTGGTCTTTGTGCTACACGAGATGGCCTATGCTACGGAGGTCCTGGGCAGAGGTCACGGGACTGTCTTCAGCGGAGATGGGATAGATATGGGATGATTAGAATTATCAGCTGTAGTTGAACAATTGCCTGAAGCTGAAAATCCACCCTTTAAAAACTCTGTATTTCTGCTTATTGTTAGGACAATGGCATTTTAGACAGTAATCTCCATCCTCCTCCCATGTTCTCATTCTTCTGATGTGGCCTCTGGGACAAGTGCTGAACTTTCAGTAACAGAAGTAATAACTGGTGACTCAGCCACTACAATCTCCACTGATGAAGACCTACCAGACACACCCATAAAGCAGGAGTGATCAGGGCCCCACACCCCAACCAATATCTCCTCTCATCCAAGACACACACACACACACCCTCTCTCTCTCTCTCTCTCTCACACACACACACACACATCCACACACACACACACACACACACACACACACAGATCAGTGATGTTAGAGGCACAAATGCCTGATATTGGTGTATATATCCCATACTCAAAGACTGTATATATCCCTTTAAATTTTTTTGCTTCCAGTATAAATGCTATTTTTCAGCTCCACCTATTTCCTTTTTATAAAAATGTGAAACATCTAAAATGTTTAAAATTAAAAAGAAACAAATATATTAAGAATCACTAATCCCATCACTCAGGAATGTTTATTGTAAACATTTGAGTCCATATATTCCAGATTTTTAATACTATTTATACATGCATTTCTATAAGATATCCAAAGGCTTTTTAAGACATTGTACAATCTATTTGAATATTCTTTAGTATTCACATTTGCCTGCATCTAAGTGTGAAATACTTTAGTTGAAATACTTTTAACGCATAATAAAATTATCAAATACAGTCATTTTCCTAATTACAAAAGCAATGAGTTCTTAAGAGAGATAATCAGAAGGGAAGTGTGTTAAATTAAATTGTCCCCTCACCACATGGTCTGGCCCCAGTACTCTCTATTAAGGGGTTTGTATACATTCCTGTATATATTCTTCTTTTCGTATTTTGGACTACTTCCCCTCCTCCTCTAGAGAGATATATAGATAAGTAGGTAAAGATAGATAGACAATAGATATAAACTATATAAATATTATATTGATCCTCTTTTGCATACCAGTAGCAATATGATAATAATAAAATACTGAAAAGCACCAAACTAACTAACCCCAATTCACAGAGGGCCCTAGGTATAAAAGTATATTCAATGGCTCAGTTTATAATCAAATCAAACACTCCCTAAAATATGATAATACATAATCAGACTAAAATAAAAGAGAAATACTATAACTGGCAGCTCTACTCTCTATAATGTCATTGTCAATTTAGATTATTAAAACTTAAATTCTCATATTGAGTAGTTCCAGCTTTTAAAATCCTGGTATAACTTTTTTTCTATTACATTTCCTCTTCAGTTGAAAATGAAAAAAGAAAGTCAAAATTAACTTTAATTTCTCCTATCAACACCTATGATTTTGAAACAATATTTTTGCAAGCTCTATTCTGTTAACCCTTTCCCCAAGCAAGAACTTTAATCACTTCAGAGAAAAAAAGTAAAACAACACTCAGCAAGAAGTGTTATAAAAATGAGGAAATTATTTTTCATTTGAGCCCCACCACATCATTACCCAGAGGCAGCAACTCATTTTTTCCTCATTTCACCCTTGATGTCAAATTCCTAGCTATTTATTTGATCTTCCTGTAAGTTTTCAGGCTTTGTAATTTTAAAGCCTCACCAAAAAATACATTTCCCTGGAGTGATGAGTTAGAAATTCCATTCATTTTAATAAAGACACAGTTTATTAAATCACTTTTATAGGCACAAAACATTCCTGCCTATTCTTGCATTTATCCATCTTCAGATGAATTTTAGCATTAACTTTTTACAGATACCTTTTAAAAGTATGTTTAAGATTGGCAGTGAATTTATAGAACAAATTTTAGTTGAAAATTTATATCTTTAATATGTTTTCTCTTATGTTTATCACTAGTATACTTCACCATAGAGTGGTATTTTTTGTACATGGTTTATTTAAGTAATCATTATTAGAAACCAAAAAATCATGAAATTGTTCTGTTTTCTGATAGAAACAAATTAGACTTGTTTCTTGCTTGCCAAATTATATCATAAAGACATATATACATATTCATATTACCAAACATTTCAGTATTGAATCTCTGCCTCCCAATTTTTCCTGAAACAAATAACCAGCCAATAACAACACCTATTCCTCCAGGCACATCTTTGAGGGCTGTATCCAACTTATAAAGGACAAGTATGAGCACTTGAGAAAAAGAATACTATAAAATCAATGCCTTATTGTCAGGGCATTATTTTAATATTAGTGTGAATATGTTCCTTTCCAAAGCCTATTTATTTTCAAAATTCAGACTGTTCTTCCAGTGTAATAGGCCAATTTTCTTCCAAAGATTCTCTATTAACACTCTATTACCCTGCCATAGAGAGGACAACCAATATACTCTATAACCGTGAAAAATAAAAATCACAAATGGTGTTTTGGGTTAAAAAGTCAGGGGTAGCTTCTTTTCCTTAATGCAAGAACTCCATAATTACTAACATTCATGTGAATGAACAACTTGTATCTTTAAGAAACCATTCATTACCCTGTGTTGTGTACAAGGATAAGGAGTTGCCTGATTTCACAGAATAAGTCATT
This sequence comes from Avahi laniger, assembly GCA_963575035.1. Taxonomy (NCBI): domain Eukaryota; kingdom Metazoa; phylum Chordata; class Mammalia; order Primates; family Indriidae; genus Avahi; species Avahi laniger. Next base: position 36,199 of record CAUYSK010094976.1, read on the forward strand.
GCACTGTAGTTCATCATAACAATGACGAAATTGAGCAAAGTTCTATCTATGGGACAGACTAAAAAATCTCTAGTCTAAACCAACAATGATATGTTATTTATCTATTACAAAGTCTCATGCAGATCTAAATATACTGGCATAGAAAAAATCAAGGAAAAATATCAGGTTGGAGACCAATGAAGTACAATTGATACAGTATACGTAAAACATTCACACAGAGAAAAATGGTACATATTTTTAGCATAAGTAAAAAAGGAAAAAAGTCTTGAATGATAAACTGAAATCTAATGACATAGATACATCTGAAAATACAAAAGAAACAAGGATGTAAGATTTGTAATCAAATTGTAAGATTACAAGAAGGATGCATCTATATGTACATATGCAACTAAATGTCACTTTTCAGAGACTCTAAGGAGATAGTAAATGAAATACCATGTATAAGTGAACAAAAACAAAGCAGTGTAACAAAATGGTACCACACAAAAATGTAAACAGAATCTCCTAGGAAAGTTTTTAGAGGGTTATTTCATATTGATCAAATCAAATATTTATTATTAAAATTTATATATCTAACCATGAGAAATATTCAATTGGCATCCAACAACAAAGACTGAGGATGTAGGATATTTGCAGCAATAGCAGGGAGTTTTAGAAAACAATGAAGAAATTCCAAATGGCATATTTAAGCTATTCATAAAAACTCAAACAGAAGATAGACACATATACACGTGCACACACACACGCACACATGAATAACACATATACATGCCGACATATCCAGGCTCATCATAGTAAAACACTCAGAAGTCAAAGTGAAAGGAAAAATCTAAAAGGTAAAAGAGAAAAATAAACATGTTTAACAGGCAGGGCCCTCGTATTTCTTTAATCAAAGAAAACTTGATAGTATTGTTTGGAGGCCAAAAGAGGCAAATAGAGAGCAAGGAGGTAACGAAGACAGAGCAATGGTAGGAAGGAGCAAGCACTCCTAGGTCTGGAAAACACCTAGGGAACACATGGTGGCTCTAAAAACAGATAAGCTTGAACTAAGGGACTTTCAGAGCTGGGACACAGGCTTCTAAGGAATGGGGGCTGCCTAGCTAGAGGCGATTTCTAAAGAAGATCAGAGCAGGTACTCCTAAAGCCCAAGACATCTACCCAGGATGATGGCAACCTGATCTCTGTTCATGCCAGAGCATCAGGATCTCAGAGGAGGCCACCCTCGAAGCTGAGACCCACAGCTCAGAGGAGAGAGATGGGAGTTCACCAGTGCTGGTCTTTCTAAGGCAACCAGACAGAGAGAGTCCTTGGAGTTTGGACAAAACCTATATTATGGATGACTTGCTTCTACTGAGATCACATGGCCCTATTTTTGTGCAGGGTGCACCCGTTATTGGGGTAAGACTGAAAGGAACAGGAAAAGAGAGGAAGGCACATTCTGCTTCTCCTTCCTCCACATTTCTTGTGCCCCTCTGGTGAGCCTGACTGGCATAGCCTAACAGGGAGCAGGCTGATAAAGGCAAAAGGCGGACAGCAAAGTCCCAACATCACAGCACAGAGTATAGTATTCTGAGCGTAGAGATTTAGAAAGCTTTTAGCCAGTATCTGCTTCTTCCTATAGCATTTATATTGACAAAGAATCAGCATGGAACATGTTCATTCTGTGATGTACACCTGACATTAATTTGCACTTACTCTGTAACAGGCACTGTGGCAAGCAGACCCTTTATAAGTACTAGCTCTTTAAATATGCACAGCAATTCTGTGAGGTAGGAACTGAGTTACAGTCACAATATTATGCAACCATCACTTATATCTAGCTTCAGAACATTTTCATCACCTCAAGAATAAACCCCATCCCCCAAAAGCAGTGACACCTCATTCCCCCATCCGCAAACCCTTGGCAACCACTAATCTTTTTTCTGTCACTATAGATTTGCTTAATCTGGACATTTCACATAAACGGACTCATACAAAAGTGCCCTTGTGTGTGTGCAGTATTTGTAATTTTTGTTTTTTGTAGTTATATTTTTAACACTCATCACAGATTTTCTTCTTATTCCAAGTAAATATTCACTTCACACATGATTTTGCATGACTATGGAAAAGAGTATTTCAAATTATACAGCCTTCATCCCTGACAAAACCTGCTTTGAATTCTGCCTTAAAAAGGCCAAGACTTCTCAGGCATACTGCCTATACCAACCCAAGAATATGCATACATATTTTACGCCATGATCCAATGGGTTTTATCACAAGAATACAATGTTGCTTTAATATTGAAAATCATAATATAACACATCATATTAATAAAGAAAAAATAATGATCATCTTAAGATATGTAGAAAAAGGCTCTGACATAATTCAACACCCTTTCATGATAAAAACTCTCAACAAACTAGGAAGAGAAGAAATCTTCTTCAGCCTAATGAAGGGCATCTTTGAAAACTCACACTCAGCATCATATTTAATGGTAAAATACTAAATTATTTGAAAAAATCCCACAGAAAGAAATATTTTCAAATCATATGCCTGATAAAATTTTTTTAATCAATAATTTATAAATAACTCTTACAAGTCAATAAAAAAGAGAATAACCCAAGTAGATGAGCAAATATTAATAATTTGAATAGAAATTTCTCTGGAGAAGACATAAAATGGCAACAAACATATAAAAAGATGCTCAAAAGCATTACTCATTTGGATAATATAAATCATAACTACAATGAGATACTAAGACAACTTAGATGGCTAAAAAAATTAAGATGGGCAATAACAAGTATTGGTGAAGATGTGGAATAATCCAAATCCTCATATGTTGCTGCTGGGAATGTAATATGGTACAGGTGCCTTAGAAAACATTTTTCAGTTCCTGAAAATGGTACATATAGATTTAACATGTAACTCAGCAATTCCTTTTCTAGATATATATCCAAGAAAAATAAGAATATATGGCCACAAAAAATTGCACGATTGTTCATAACAGCATTATTCATAAAAGCCAAAAAGCAAAAACAACCCAAATGCCCATCATATAATTAATGTATTAATATAAACAATATGTGTTATTCCATACAATGGAATCATATTCACACTTAAAAGGAGAAACTATTAGTGCATACTTCAGCAAAGATGAACCTCAGAAACATTATACTGAGTGAAAGAAGACAGTCATCAAGCACCATATATTATATGATTGTATTTATATTAAATTTCCAGAATAGGCAAATATATAAAGAAAGTAAATAGTGGCTTTCAGTAGCCTGGGGGGGAATGGAGAGTGACTGCTAATGCATAAAGGAGTTTCTTATTGTAACAAGTGAAATGTTCTCGAATTAGATAGTGGTGATGGTAACACAACTCTGTAAATGTATTAGAGACCATTGCACTGTACATTTTAAATGGGTAAATTTTATGATACAGTAATCATTATCTCAATAAGCTTTCATAAAAATGATATTAAGAAAACACAATGATATAAGAAAGACACCTGCACCCGAATGTTTATAGCAGCACAATTCACAACTGCAAAGATGTGGAAACAACCCAAGTGTCCATCAATACGTGAGTGGATTAATAAAATGTGGTATATGTATACCATGGAGTACTATTCAGCTTTAAGAAACAATGGTGATATAGCACCTCTTGTATACTCCTGAATAGAGCTGGAACGCATTCTACTAATTCAAGTATCTCAAAAATGGAAAAACAAGCACCACACGCACTCACCATCAAATTGGTATTAATGGATCAACACATAAGTGCACATATAAGAATAACATCTATTGGGTGTCGGGCAGGGGGGAGGGGGGAGGAGGGGACGGGTATATGCATACACAAAGAGTGCAATGCGCACCACTCGAAGAATGGACATATTTGAAACTCGGACTTGGGGGGGGGGTAAGGGCAATACACGTAACCTAAACATCTGTACCCCCATAATATGCTGAAATAAAAAAAAAAGGCAAAGTTAATTGATGGCGATGAGAGGGGATGTTACCTGGCACAGGTCACAGAGGGACCTGCCGATAGGATTATCAGACAAAACACAGGATGTCCTGTCGCATGGGAGATATATGCATAGTAAATGCTACTCGCTGTCTATCTGAAACCCAAATTGAACCAGGCATTATATACTTTTATTTGCTTAACCAAACAACACTACCCACTGGGGGCTGGAAATTCCTTGACTTTTTTTCTATTTGAGACAGGGCCTCACTGTGTTGCCCAGGCTAAAGTGCCGTGGTGCAATCATAGCTCACTGCAACCTTGGACTCCTGGGCTCAAGTGATCCTCCTGCCTCAGCCTCCCAAGTAGCTGGGACTGCAGGCATGTGCCACCATGCCTGGCTAATTTTTCTGGTTTTTGTAGAGACGGGGTGTCACTCTTGCTCAGGCTGGTCTAGAACTCCTAGCCTCAAGAGATCCTCCTGCCTCGGCCTCCCAAAATGCTAGGATTACAGGCATAAGCCAGCTCGCCCAGCCTAAATCCCTTGACTTTCGACCTGGGTGATGGTGGTCACACAGGAGGTACATGTGTAAAAAATCATTTGAGCATTTTCCTGTGTGTCTGTTACGCTGTGATAAATATTTTTAAAGCTAAAATAATCACACTCAATTTATGAAGAGGGATGATATGTGCCCTTCCTTCCCGAAAGCAAGTTTTAAGCTGGGCAGAAAGGGAACACAGAAGATAAAAGATCCCAGGCCAGGTCTCCCCGGGAAGTAGAAAATCTACTCCCTAATGTTAGAAATGAGACAGAGACTCACAGAGGTGAAGTGGGTCACCCGAGGTCACGCAGCCCAGAGCAGACAGATCGGGAGAAAATCTTAGATTTCTCAGGTCTCCCAAGGCCTCTTTCTGAGCCCAGACCCCGAAAGTGAGCTTTTTCCTTGCCAGACTCACTTCTCCCAAAAGATATTTATATAATATAATATAGATTACATTCTATAAAGGGACTTTGCCACTGGAATCAAAGTTACAGATCTTAGTATAGGGGGATTATCAGGCCGGCCCAACATAATCACATAGACTCGTAAAATCGGGAGCAGGAGGCAGGAGAATGGGTCCGAGGCGCACTGCGAGAAGATTTTGGGGTGCAGAAGGAAGCACAGCCCAGCAACACTGTGATTTCGGCCCAGCCAGGCCTGCTGGATGGACTTCTGACCTATGGAAACCGTAAGATTACAAATGAATGTTGTTGTTAAGTCATTTATTTTGGGGTCATTTGGGCTGGCAGCAATGGAAACGCTAATAGACAATCACATACAGAATAATTTTTTACAAATGTGGAATTTGTGAGATCGTGTATGTGTATATAGCTACACACACACACTTTTTTTTTACACTTAATACTATATCATAGATGACATTCCACATCAGTTCCTATAGTATTTTTTAATGACGTCATAGAAGTTATCGGATCTGGACATCCGGGTCTTTCTGATTTTTGCTGTTCCCCAAAACGCTATGGCCGATGCCCTGATCTCTGTGGGCTGCTACGGGCATCTCTGTAGAATACATTCCTAGAAGTGGAACTGCTATTTCGAAGAGCGTGCACATTTGAAAATTTGACAGATACTGCCACCAAAATCAAGACAACACCCTGGTGAATATAAATTGGTCACTGAGGCCGGGAGAGGTGGCTCATGCCTGTAATCCGAGCACTCTGGGAGAATGAGGCAGGAGGATCGCTTGAGGTCTGGAGTTCGAGACCAGCCTGAGCAAGAGCAAGACCCCATCTCTACAAAAAAGAGAAAAATTAGCCGGGCATGGTGGCACCTGCCTGTAGTCCCAGCTACTTGGAAGGCTGAGGCAGGAGGATCGCTTGAGCTCAGGAGTTTGAGGCTGCAGTGAGCTATGGTGACACCACTCTAGCCTGGGTGACAGACTGAGATCCTGTCTCAAAAAAACAAAAAAAAGCAGCTTTAAAAGAGTGTCTGCACATGAAATCATATCCCTTCCCCTCTCCTCTGTTGTTCTCTCTTTGCAGCCTTTGCTTTCTTTCTTCCCTTGTCCTTTGCTCCTGTCCTTCTCTGTGTGCTAAGAGCTCAGTCAATAAAACGTCTTTATCTAGCCCTGGACAAAACAGGGGTTGCTAAGCCCCGTGGAAATGGTCTCCCTTCCTGAGCCCTAAGCTGAAAAGTGCGAAATTCAGCAGACCATGGATTCTAACAGCTCCTAAGGAAGAGCCAGGATGGAGAATAATCCAAATGTCATTTTTAATCGACCTTCAAATGCATTCATCACCTTCCGGATGACGTTTTATTTGGCTGACAGTAAAAGTGACTTCCGGGCCCTGAACAAACACTCCGTTGCAGGTAGTTACAGATGCAGCAAGTGTTCAGGGTCTACTCGGAATCAAAAATTCATAACCAGGAAGCAACCCAAACGTCCGGCGATGGATGGATGGATGGATAAACAGTATGTGTTGTACGCATGCAATGAAATATTATTCAGCCTTAAAAAGGAAGGAAATTCTGACACACGCTACAACATGGATGAACCTCGAAGACATTACGCTAAGGGAACTAAACTGGACACAAAAGTCAAATACTGCATGACTCCGCTTAGGTAAAGTTCCTAGAGTCACCCTGTTCACAGAGATAGAAAGTAGGGCCGGGGGCTCACGCCTGTAATCCCAGCACTCTGGGAGGCTGAGGCAGGAGGATTGCTTGAGGTCAGCAGTTTAAGACCAGCCTGAGCAAGAGCCAGACCCCGTCTCTACTAAAAATAGAAAAAATTAGCTGGGCATGGTGGCGCATGTCTGTAGTCCCAGCTACTCGGGAGGCTGAGGCAGGAGGATCGCTTGAGCCCAGGAGTCTGAGGTTGCTGTGAGCCAGGCTGACGCCACGGCACTCACTCTAGCCCGGGCAACAGAGTGAGACTCAAAAAAAATAAAATAAAATGGTTAAGATGGTCATTTTATGTTATGTACATTTTATCGAAATTTTTCAGAATGTCTAAAAAAAAACCCTCATTACTGGTGATCCCAAACCTCCGTCCACCGTCATGTAGCTGCCTAAGTTCACGGTGGGCATTGCCCTGACGCGCCAGCCTTCATTTGTCATGGCCTCAGTGTCCACTTGCCGAGCTGTGACGGGCAGACACAGGCACACACAAGGGCCTCCGTCCGCATTCCGACCGCAGGGGAAGCTACCCCGTCTTGGGCAGCGTGGACTCCCCTCCCACCCACCTCTGCGCAGACGAACGAGGTGGAAGAAAAAACAAAGCCAGGGCCAACGAGCGCTCTCATGGCTCGGGGCAAAACTCCAGAAGTGCCCCACATACGTGAGAACAGAGCTAAATAAAACACCCGGCCAGATGGCGAAGGCTGAACGCGAGGGGCTGAGAGCAGCGAGCCGACGTGGCCTCGAGTGTGGCTGGAAATGTTCACCCCCCGGTGAGAATAAACCGTGTCACAGCCGGTGCCCTTTCCCACCCACTGTGTCCCTCACCAGCCAGACAGCGCGATCACGGTGTGGC
>CAUYSK010094981.1:0-29924 GCA_963575035.1 Avahi laniger
GAAAAGGTAATAAAAACATAAATTTCTCTACACTGATTAAATGTATTAAATCTGAAATAGAAAATGTTTTCACAAAGAAAACTTGATTGCTCAGATTGCTTCACAGGTGAGTATTTCTAAACATTTATGACAGCAAATATATTAATCTTACACAAATTCTTTTGGATAAAAAAAGTAGAAAGAGGCCGGGCGCAGTGGCTCACGCCTGTAATCCTAGCTCTTTGGGAGGCCGAGGCGGACGGATTGTTTGAGCTCAGGAGTTCAAAACCAGCCTGAGTAAGAGCAAGACCCCGTCTCTACTAAAAACAGAAAGAAATTAATTGGACAGCAAAAATACATAGAAAAAATTAGCCGGGCATGGTGGCACATGCCTGTAGTCCCAGCTACTCGGGAAGCTGAGGCAGGAGGATAGTTTGAGCCCCGGAGTTTGAGGTTGCTGTGAGCTAGGATGATGCCACAGCACTCTATCCCGGGCAACACAGTGAGACTCTGTCTCAAAAAAAAAAAAAAAAAAAAAAAAAATTTACAAAATGATTATTTCACTTCAAGGGAAACAACTGGCAATATTAGTTGCCAATGATAAATTTGAGCCTTCAGGCAAAAATCAGAACTTTGGAAAACTTGTATCTGTCACTATGAACTTGATAGCATGCCATAGCTTAAAGTCTTTTCCAATGTGGCAATATCAATGAATGTGACTTTTTGGTATTGCATAGAGAGATTAGTCAACATTTGGAAGATCTGCATAACACAGTGAACCGATATTTTTCCAAATAAGCAATTCATGATGTTACAGAGTTATGCATGGCTAAAAAATTTATGCAAAGTGGGCTGGGTGCGGTGCCTTACGTCTGTAATCCTAGCACTCTGGGAGGCTGAGATGGGAAGCTTGCTTGAGCTCAGGAGTTCAAGACCAGCCTGAGCAAGAGTGAGACCCCATCTCTACTAAAAACAGAAAAATTAGCCAAGTATTGTGTGCATGCCTGTAGTCCCAGCTACTTAGGAGGCTGAGGCAGGAGGATAGCTTGAGCCCTGGAGTTCGATGCTGCAGTGAGCTATGACGACACCACTATACTCTACCTGGGGCAACAGAGCAAGACTCTGTCTCAAAAAAAAAAAAAATTTATACAAAGTGCAAGGCAAACCAATGTAGTATATTTTAATGTACTAGAGTATGAAAAGTTCGTTAACATAGTTTTAGATTCCATATTGCAACTGACCTTTAAGAAACTACTTCCTGTGGAATTTTGGGTAGTATCAAAGAATGTTCACAATTATCTTCAGATAAACCTATTAAAACACTTTTTTTTCAATTACATATCAATGACAAAGATATATTTTCTTCAAGTCCTTCAATCAAGGTAACATATTACAGCATATTGAATGAAGGAGCACATATGAGAATCCAGCTGTCATCTATTAAGCCAGACATTGAAAAGGTTTCCAAAAATATAAAACAATGCCACTTTTCTCAATTTTTTCATTTTGTAAAATAGTTATATTTCCACAAAAAATATGTTGTTTATGTTGACTTGTAATTGGCTTATTGTTTTAAAAGGAATTAATAAATATTTAAAATTGTTCTATGTTAATTTCTAATGGGGTAAATGTCAATAGACACAGGCCATATAGACAAAAGCTTTTCAGAGTCTTCGATAATGTGTGGGAATGTACAGGGCTACTAAAGTCAAAAGCTTGGGATTGCTTCCCTAATGCGATGGTTTGCAACCCTGATGGTAAATTAGAATTGTCTGAAGGAAAAAGAAGACTGGGCCCTACTCTGAGATCAACGGAATCAGAGTCTCAAATGTTGGGATCCATCTATGTTTTTTTTTTTTTTAAAGCTTCTCCAGGAGGTTGTAATGTGTAGCCAAGGATGAGAACCCCTGCTCTAACCTCTTGCTGCATGTGCACCAGATGAAGTGGGCAGCAGGAATTGATGGGGCTGGCAGAGGCAGCTCTTTGGAAGGTGCCAGGCAGATGAGCATCGGGCAGGAGCCAGGTAGGTAAGTGACAGTCTTTGCTATCTAGTTGTAATGAATTAATGAGCTCTGGAGACCTGGAGGAGCAGGCTGGCATTCAGTAAGAAGTCCGGGCAAGGCAAAGAGGTTCTTCAGCCCCTAAAGGCAAGAGCGTCCCAGCCAACCAGAAGTGGCATCTGGTTAGGAGGGCACACCCTTCCCCTGGTATGGGAAGTTAACTTCCTGCCTCTCAGGGAAATCCACTTTCCTTGCTCTGGTGTCAGAAGTTTCCTGACTAGCCCTCAGGTCTGAGGTTTCGATTCTAGGCCTTCTAGTGTGGTTGAGGTAACTAGTGGCAATCTCAAGATCTTTTCTTATCATCCCTTCAGAAACAAAATATGTGTTGGGAAATACTCACAGTCCAGCAGAGAATGGCAAACCCAAACCAGGCAACCCCCCAGGCATGTCGGTTCATCGGTCCAGAGATCAGTTCATAGCAGCCCTGGAGGAGGGGGCGATTCCACATTGGTGTGAGAAGAACCAGAAAAAGAATGTAAGACATCGACAGGAAAGCAGGTTCTTATTTAATCAATGGCACTCCAAAGTCCAGTTCACATAACCAGGCCATTGCCACATCCCTGGGGACAGCCAGCTACTAACTGCTTGTTAGTAGCTGAGGGAATGTTAATAATACAACTATAGAACAACTATTCTATAATAGATTTATTTGTGTCTTTATTGTTCAATCTCACTACAAAGTGCTGCTATTTTAGCATAATATTCTTTCCATACTGAATATGTGGACAATACATTCTTAAGAAAATTAGATTTTTTCCCTCCTAAAAGGTTTTATTGGTGATTTATCTGAAAGTCAGAGTTACCTTTTGATTTGTTTGTTTTTAAATAAAAATGCTTCTAGTCTACAAAAACCAGAAGCCCTCTGTTGCCCTACATCATACTCCCTGAATTCTCATTTGACATCATACTTCAACACATCTTTATTGGATTGTAGTGAGACTTTGAAGGGTATGGTGTACATGCAAAAGAGTGATTAATTTTTTATTTATCAAATCATTCATTCATGCAGGCCATAATCCAGGAAGGCTTTATACATGGCACACTCTGTCCTAGTTGCTGTGCAAAGTTCTGGAGAAGTAACATGTGTAAAGCTAGAGCTGCCATCTGAGTGACTTCTACTAAAGTGCTGGGAATCACAGGGAATGCTCAGAAAATGCAATAACCAGGGCTGGTTCCATAGACCATGAGGTCTGGAGGCAAATGCCCTAGAAAGGCTGACCTTGAAGGTTAGGTTCCTCCCAGTGGCTACAGGTGGCCACTTGAGGTTCTGTCCTTTTTGACCCTGCCCCATTCCCTTGTTAATACTTACGTGCCCTGCCTTTGCTATACTTGGTTTCTCCCTCATTTACTCTCCTCCATTTACATGACAGGAGCATCTATTCGCCTAGATGCTCAGATGAAAAATCTTGGAATTATCCTTAATCAACTGTCTTTCTTTTATTGAGCATTCAACACTTAAACAAATCCTTCTGGGGCTACTTTAAAAATATATTCCAAATCCAAACAATTCTTATCACATCTTGGTGCCACCTTGGTCCACCAGGGCCTCACTCCAAGATTACTCTGATAGCTCCCAACTGGCCTCCCTGAGGCCTGCGTCCACTCTTGGCACCCTACTGGTCTTCATATGGTGCCAGAGCCATCCTTATAAAACATAAATCAGATCAATTCAAACCCCTCCTTGAAACCCTCCAATGGCTTCCCACCACCCTTAAAATGAAATTCTAAGTCCTTACTGTGGCTTGGGAGGCACTGTATGGTATGGCCCCACCTCTCTCTCTCTGATCCCATCTTCCACTAGCAGAGGTATTTTTGCTGTAAAGCTAAAGACTTAAACTTCAGGGCCCCTTACTTGCAAGATCATTTAAAGGCCCTGTACCTACTTTTGTATGCATATTTTTAATTGCTTTTCCTAAGGAGGACCCCTCCCTACAAATTTCATAGGCTTCAGTTTGCACAAAAATCTAGCTCCATCCTTGCCTTCTACTCATCCTTCACCCATTCTGGCTTTGTCATACTGACCTCCTAGATGTCCCTCCAAAATGCTAAGACTGCTCGCACTTCAGGGCCTTTGCACTCACTGTTCCCTTTGTTTAAAACCCTCTTCCTCAATCTTCCAGTTGCCTCATTTCCTCACTTAATTCAGACCTCTGCAAACATCTCAGCAAAGCCTGACAACTACAGAGAAAACACTCTTTCCCCTCATCCTACTCTAAGTACTCACTCTGCTTTATTTCTGCTTGTGGCATTTATCACTACCTGGAATTGTACCATGTTTTTGTTTGGTAACATGTTTGTTGTCTGTCTCCCATACTAGAATGCAAGCTCCCCAATGGCAGGGATTTCATCTTGTTCATTGCTGAATCTCTAGAACCTAGAACAAGTGCCTGGCACAAAGTAGACACACATTAAGAATTTACAGAATGAGTGGAACGTAACATTAAATACTGATTACAACAGTATCATTTGCAACCTGCTTGATGGTTCACAAAACACTTCTGTATTATTTACTCACTTTATCCTCTCTACAATCCTGGGAGGTGGTCTTTCATCTAATCATATACATAAGAGCCCACTTATACCATGTGCAAGGCACTGGCCTAGGCATTTAGCTGAGACAAACAGAAATGGGTCTTGCCTTCATCAAGCTTATAGACAGAAACCTCTTATCATATAGTGCCTTTTCATGATGCTAATCAGTTTAGTGGTGCTTTACTTGATCTTCCTTAGTTTCCTCATAATGTTCTTGAGGTGTAGTGATCAGAAGTTGCACATAGCATTTCTAAGGCAGATGGACCATGATGCAGAATATACATTTGCATCTGACATGTCATGTGAAATTCTGGTTGATTTCTACTATTTCTACTACACTGATGACTTCCCTAATTTTGTTAGTCTCCATGGCTATAGCAGCACATTTGTGCATTGTAGATCATGAAAAGCTGCAATATGGATGTGAAAAAGAGAGCCATTCACTTTTTCATCTACCCACTCACCAAACATTTATCAAGTACCTGCTTTGTGCCAAGTGTCCTTCAGTCTGAAAATACAGTCATTATTTATTCCCAAACTAGAGAGACTGACATTTCTCAATTATTTAATAAGCTGGCACACAACTCTCTTTCTTCAAAGGAGTGACTCCTTTGAGAGGAGAGGAGTGCATAGCATTTCAGTGTGGTGTCAACAGATGCAGGCTACAGGTATATGGGGATTCTCATCAGGGCACGTGGGGACTATTACCAAGTCTTTATTGGCTTAGAGTCTGTGCTCTGGAGCCTGACCGCTCAGGTTTGAATCCTGACTACCATTTACTAGTTGTGTGACCTTGGGCAAGGTACTCATTAGTATCTCTGTATTTCAGTTCATCATCTATAAAATAGGAATCCTACTGGCACCTACTTTTGAACATTAAAGGATTTAATATTCATAAATGTATGGCACTTGGAACAGTGTCTGGCATTTAGTAAGTAATAAATATTAGTTTTCATGATCATAATAACATCATCCACATCAGCCTGGAAACACTTTTTCAAAAACCATCTGTATATAAATTACCTTCTACCCAAATCACCAGCATAATATTTTATTAAGACTGTCCTATATTACCAGTGAATAAGGAATGTGGATATATAATTACTGCATGTAACCTTAGAAATTGCCATTGCTTTGAAACTGGCAAAACATTCCTTTTGCATATCATTCCTTCCAATGTACATTTTGCAAAAATAGAATAAAACTGTTTAATGTAAATATTTCTTGAAATACCAATTTTATACATTGTACAAATTGCTTTTATTTAAACAAAGTTGAATTTCACTATTGCAGTTCCTATGCTCTGTTAATTTTGTTAAAATGTAGATGTGCTCGTGTAGGTTCTGATTTAGTATTCACAGTTTACTGGCAGAGAAGAAAATAGTTCCTAAGAGGTTTAGGAAAAAGTATGTGGAATTCCTTACTGAGAGACTATTACCTACAGTTGACCAATATTTTCCTTATAAAGAGCAGAAGAACCTTCTGGCAGGTTTTGGGACTAGAGCACACTCACCTGACTGTGATAATAGCCAGGCACTCCTAGTTTGCAAGCCTCTAGGTTGACAGGCTCTTTAAGATTGTTCATAACACAGCACTGACGAGGCCAGGGGTAGTCGGCATCGTTATTCTCAGTCCGGAAGGCAGACGTATATTTTTGCCAATCTGATGGGCCATTTACACCACAGCAATTGTCCTGTCAGTGGATAAGAGAAACAAAATTCTCTTTCATGGGCTTTACTAGAGTCAGCAATGTAGAAACTGAGATTTTATACAGAAAGAAGATATGCAAAGTGTAACATATGTTATGTTCACTAAACAATCTCCAAAGAGGAGCTGAAGGTATTGGTAACTTACATTTTGGAGTTTGCAAAATATTTCCACATTTATTACTTTACTAGCCATTAATGAGCTCTGTCACCTTTGATATATTACTTAAACTTTCTAAGCCTCATTTTTCTTAACTGTAAAATTGGAATACATATGATAACTACCTCATAGAGTAGTTTTGTAAGGATTACAAGGGGTTAATATACTTAATGTGTTTAGTATAGTGTGTGGCTCATGGTAAAGCCCTAATAAATGTTAATTATTATTAATATTGTATTCATATCTTGATACAACAATGTGAGAGAGGTATAATTATCCTGATATTACATATGAGCAAATAGAGAATAAGAAAATTAAAAATTTTAGTGGTGAAGAAATTATATGTAATTCTTCTTGTTTTACTTTTCTATATTGTTACCATTTTTATGGGGTAATTACATACGATTTTTATAATAGGAGAAAATAAACTGGAAAAAACTAACAAAAATCTGGTGGCACACAGCTATGCCTCTACATAGGAAGGAAGATTAATTAACACATAACTGATATCTGTATGCTCTGGATAGAATTGAGTATAGAGGATAAAACACAATTCATATCATTTTCCTTCCTTATTATAAATTCTGCTAAAATGTTTAAAAAGGGAGGCTGTTAAAACTACAGGTGTCTCTCAACTTTTAGAATAAATGTATCCACGCAGACTTGATGATAAGTCAACCATCTTTAAAGGATGTCCAATTTTGCCACTGGATTATGGGCAATACCTAACCAGGAAAAATAGTCATTCTGTATTTTGACCTGAGCTTTCTGGGGAAAAATGGTCAAGTTTGAGTCAGGCTTATTTCATACTAGGATTTAAGTAGGGACAGAGAAGAGTTAAAGTTCCAGAATTGAGCTTTGTAGCACTCCAATCTTTAGAGTTTGGAAAAGGGTGAAAATCCAGCAAAGGAGACTCAGAGGGAGTGTCCAATGTGATGAACGCTGACGAGATGTCAAGGAAGATGAGGACAGAAACTTAACCATTGGATTTGGCAGGATGGAGGTGATTGTTAACTATGATGAGGGTCATTTTGTAGAGTCATGGGGTTAGAGGCCGATCATAGTTGGATGAAAGTAGAGGAGAGGGGTCTAAGTGGAGGGAGCAAGTGCAAGTATCTCTTTTGAGATTTGCTGTAAAATAAAACAGAACAGTGGAACAGAATCATGGGTGAATGTGAGGTGAGAGAGAGTTTATTGAAAAGATGGACAATTTAAGGTGTTTATGTAGGATGATGTGAGGGAGAAGTTGATGAGCTGTATCAGAGTAGGGAAGATTGTTGGTGCAAAGGAGCTAGAATGCAAGGCAGATGCAAGGGACCTGGACGAACAGCAGTCCATTTGTCATAACAAGAGAGGAGGCAAAGTACATGGGTACAGATGAATGTGGATTTGGTGGTAGAAAGAAGTGATGATTCTTGTTTAGTTGCTTCTATATTGTCAATAAAATGTGAGGTCAGGTCATCGGCTGAGAGTGAGGATGAGGAGGGATGTTGCAGGCGTGAAGAGAGGGAAAGACGTGAAAAAATGGCAAGTGAATTTTCTGGGAAAGTATACTAGGAAATGTTTAGTGCCCATGTGAGCTTTGTGTTCATAAATTTAAGTTGAGACTATTAACCAGCATGATTGTGTGACTTTTCCCAAGATCGTTTAGCTGTTTGGGTGTACATGAAGAGTGAGGGAAAAGGTGTATTCAGCCGCAGTGGGGGTGGGGGAAAGAGTGATGACCAGAGGTGAGGGAGCAAAGGGAGCTGACAGAGGAGTGACTAGAGGGCAGGACTTGAATATTAGTTGGGTGAGAAGGATAATGTGAAAAGGATGATAGGATGTGAAAAAGTGGCCAATTAGTTGGAGGTCCTAATGGGGTAAAAATTATTAGAATGGGGATGGATATTAGAATAAATAAAAGAAAGCATAGAAGATAGTGGTCAGAGAGTGGAATTTTCTTAGGTGGCACAGTCATCAGTGATGACATGCTGGCTATGACCATGGAAGAGGGTGGCCGAGGTGGGGTGGAGGACCAGATCTTTGGAATGGGGTAGGGCGAGGTGTTGTGAAACCAGATGTTGGCTGAGTCATCTATGTGGATGTTCAGGTCTCAAGGTAGGACGACAAGAGGATGAGTGAAGAGGTGGACAGTGAGTGCGATATTGAAATCCTTAACGAAGGCAGGAGAATGACTGGGTGTAGGGAGGCTGGTAAATGATGGCAAGGAGGAGGGATAAGGGCAGATAACACTGGTGGTGTGAAGGAGGTGTTTGATGGAGGAAGGAAATAGTACGGCAGCCAAGGGAGCAAGGAGGGACCTAGCCAATGTCCAGATCATGTGAAACATGAGTATGGCAGAAAAATGAGAAGGTGAAGGGCAGGCAGTGCCGCCAGGAGACAGCCAAACTTCTGATGAAGCAAGAGAATAAAGAGTTCAAAGGCGTGGAGTTTGTAGGGAGTGTGCTGATGACAACTGAACAGTTGGTATGAGCTGGCGAGTGGGACTAGGGGCCAGTGTGAGAGGTGGGTCAGATCCAGAGTTACGTAGAGAATCACAACTTGTGTACATAGGGCAATGTGGGGGCCATGATGGATAATCTGGAAAACTTGGACTTTTGATGGTATTTGAGATAAACATGGACATAAGATATGACTGCCAGTCAGAGAAAATTGGGGGAGCAAATCAAGTCACAGCCCCTGGTCCTTAGCAGGATTAGTTCATAAGAAGTGTGAAAAGGTACCAAAAAGGAAAAACAGGCAGTAATTGCCACTTGAGTTCACTGAGGGACAGAGAAGACATTTTTCTTTCAATGTAAACGATACCTGAGTTCTGAGAGGCAGAGTGTATGAGTAATCTAAATTTCTTGACAATGCCATTATCCTTATAAATGTAAGATAATAAACATGATGGCTTGAAATAAAATGTAGATCTAGGAGCCCCACTGAGTCATGTGTATGACGACTTCCCTCCCCCGCTAGTAAATAAAAACGGCATCTCCCCAAGACCATGGGCCTTACCTGGAGCATGAGCCTGTCCCAAGTTTTGGTGACTCCATTGTTTTTCCATTGATCGTCATTGTTTGGAGGGCTGTTGTTTTGATACCTCTCTAGCATCTGCTTCAGGAAGAGGTTGGGTGTAAACTACAGTGGGAAGAGGCCACATAAAAGGGAGAGTTAACACACTAACCCCCAAGGAGGGGGAAATATTTTTCTCAGCCTGTTGCTAGGGACACTGAACGTTCTCTCCTGGAGCAAAATTGTACTCAGAGGTACCAAGTACAGCTGAATGAGGCTGCTTGAGGTTGGCTCAAGTCCTCATGGAGGGAAAAGACCCCCATCTTCAGAGAAATCACTGTGAGACTTGGTGGACAGATATTGTAGGGTGGCTTAGGCTAGGGACACAGAGAAAGGGAGGGAAAGAAAGATGCTGAATTGGGAGCAAGTCTTAGCTGAGGTGGAATATGGACCATCCCACTGGAAGGCCCAAGGCCATGGCCGAGGGGTGAAGCGCAGAGGGATTGCAAGCTGGGCCCATGGGGGTCAGGCTGCCAGGGCCCAAAATTCTTCTCTTTCACTTGCCAGTAACTTTAGACAAGTAACTTTACCTTTTTGTCTCATTTTTTTTACTTATAAACCCTTCATGGGTTTATAAGGATTAATTAAAATTATATGTGCATTATTTATATGTGTAATATTATATATGTGTTATTATTAGAATGCCTGGCACATCGTAAGGGCATAATGCATGTCAGCTATTACATTATCATGATAAGGATAATTCACACGATCATTTTGTTCTGTGTTTTCCGGGGTTGTACTCACAAAGTCTCTTTGTGTTGCTGCTGTGATGCAAGATGCCACTTCAAAGCCATATACTATAAACATTAGAATGAAATACTGGAAGGGAAACACATGAGAAAAAAGAATTACATTTACTCCCAAAGAGAGACTTTCCCAAATGACCGTTATGATTTTTTGGCACATTCGTCTAAATATAATCATCCAGTCATTCACGTAGTTATTGAACAAACCCTCATTGATCAGCGGCTTGGAATGGGGCTTGGTGCTAGTCAGCTCAGTTCTTTCCGTTCCTCCAGAGAACAACAGCCATTGCATACAGAGCTTTCTCAGTCCAGTGTCCTGAATTTCTATTTAACTAGGAAAAACAAGTGCAAGAGAATGAAATGATGTGTGTGTGCTCAGCGGCTGGCAAGGGAGTCTTAGTGCATCACGCACAGTGTAGAGCCTCATAAATCCCCTCTAATTGGGAGAAGGTTTTGTTATGGTTTGTTGAAATTTGGAATCACAGAGGTCAGAAAAAGATGAAGTGGTTCATGTTTAACATCCTGTGTCCTTCCTAACACGCACCCAGTCTCATCAGAGAGGAGCAGGCAGCCTCCGGGTGCGCAGCAATCTGCTGGCATACTCCTCTCCCTGCCCCGCTCCAGTTACAGCAGCTCAGGTGAGTGACATGGAGCTTGCTATGTGTAGTATGTGTGTGTGTGTGTGTGTGCACGTGTGCATAATGCCTCCACAGGACACTGCCCCTATTTCTGGCTGGATAATACCTAAACAGCAAATGGCCTCTGAATCCGGGATGGGGACTGTTTGCAAGAGTTCTGTCTTTGCCTTCCTCAGCCTTGCGTATACGCTTTCCGTCTTCTTATCCTTCACGGTCAGTGCCAGTGAGGGAAGCCAGGAAACACTGTCCTCCCTTCTTGGGCCTGGGAGGCTTTTAGCAGGACCCTCTGCTGCTCTCACTGCCCAGCCCCGAGCACAGCTGTGGCTGGATTATTAACAGCAAAAGCAGCAGCACTATCAGAGGCCCCGTAACACTTTTTCCTGCATTAGCCGCTGTCTTGCTCCTCGCCAAGAGCTTTGCTGGCTCCTCTTACAGAGGCTCAAACCCCTTAGGGACACTCCAGAAAGGAGACACAGGGTAAGGTGTTTTCTTCTTGAGCCCTCAGAGGGGCACTGCTCTTTCTCTGTCCCTCCCCAGGTCAGTTCTCCTGGCTGGCCCCAAACGGAGCTGGGATGCAAAGAAGGTGGGCTGTACTTTCCCTTTTCTCTACATTTTGTTTTCTACCTTCCAAAAGTGGTTACTTTTGCCCTGGAACTAACTCACACTAAGAAACCGGAGGATGTAAATATTCCGCATTCCCTGGGTACCAGGGCAACAGTTAGCTCAAGGGAAAAGTAAACCAATAAGCACTTAAGTTGCTGGATTAGTTCTATTAAAGGTGGAACTCAGGTCCTGCAGCATTTGGGTAGGATTATGTCAGGGGTGGGGAGTTTGGGGTGGGTGGTATCCCATCTCAGTGTGATAAACTGCAGCCCTGAGCTTGGGGGCAGGGAACGAGGGTCTAGGCCCAACACTGAGGTTTCCCAGCTCTGCAGACTGTCGATTTGCTCCCTCTGCAAAGGCAGGCAAGATCTTACTGTGTGTGGTTGGGAGTAGAAGCCTGTTCGTGGGGACACAGAGTTAGAGCCTCCATAGGCAGGTAAGAGCTGAAGGTTCACACTACAGTGGTGCTTACCAAGGTTTTCCAGGAGCCGTGGAACTGTCATGTATGTGTAATTGGCAATGGTGCTTTTGCCAACTCATGAGAAGGATTAAAGTAGAGGCAATATAGACACATTTAAAAATTATGTGTGACCGTAAGACTTAAGACAATTAAAAACAAAATCACAGATCAAAAAAAATAAATTTAAAAAATAAAAATGTTACTAATACCTATAAAAAAAAGCGGGGGTTTTCCAGGGTTCCTGAACAGCAGAGCGACTGACACTGCGGGACATGCAGACCACGATACAAAATCATCAGCCTTGAGCTCAAAATCTTTGAAAGGCTTTTACTTTCTTATAAAAACTCATTCATATTTTGTATTTTTATATCCTAATATACTAATGCCTGATATTAAAATGTTTTAAATATCTTATTGCCAGGAGAAAAAACATCTACTAAACAAATTCTTACTCTGCCTCTCCTTTGGCCTATGCAGCTTCTGGCCGTATCTGTCAGGCGCCTGCAGACACCAGCTGGAGAAGCACAGATCTAGAAAATATTCAGTAGGGTCACTCTCAGGTGTCTGCCCTCTGGCTTCTCTATACTGGAACCTTCTGGACTTGCAATAGTGGAGGGCATGCTCGCCCCCGCGTGGACGGTCTTCACGGCAGGGAGAGTCTTCTCCTCCCTCTCACCCCTCACCTGGCACTCCCTGCTTCCACCTCCCCCACTGAAAGCCAAAGCATTGTGCTTGGCGAGGAAGAGACTGTCCATCAGAATTGGTCCAGGGAGACAGCTCTAGGGAGCTGTAAGTTCTTACCACCAGAAGGATTTTCCTGCTGGACTTCATGATGCCTACAATGCCTAGAACGGACAGACAGAAAAGGCAGATGCCGACAAACATGCCGATCCAGGCTGCCCCGTAGATGTCATCGTTGTTGGTGGCTTCAAGCAGTGGGTAGAGGCTGTTCTGGTCGGATACAAAGAAGATGCACTCTGCGGTCAGGGCGATGCCGCACATCTGGGGGCAAGTCAAGGGGGGGCTCTGTCAGGCTGGCGGCCAGGAGTGCAGCTTTGGGAAAGGGGGTGGAGGGTGGGGTGGGTAAGAGAGACCGACTCCCTCCCCTGCATAGGCTTTACGCAACTGACTTAAACACCCCCTTGCCAGGAAATCAAACAGCTACTTCCATCCTGCTAATTGGTTGTATGCCTTCTTCTACGTGTCACTCCGTCTATTGGGAAAAGACCCAGACAATTTCAGACCACCCATAATGTCCCTGGGGCATGAACCACTCAGATGATGCCTTCTTGTAGGAACATAATCCCTCACCCCCACGGTCTCACCACCCAAATTCCTGGGTTGTAATATTTGAACTAATCCTGGTTATATTTATCAGTTAGAGCCAGAAGGAACCTTGGTGGGTATCCTTCCCAATATCTGTATTTTTTAGATGAGGAATCTTGGCCCTGAAAGGTGATGACTTGTCCAGAGTCACACGGGAGTTAGAGGCAGAGCTGGACCAAGAGCCAGCTCTCCTGACTCCCAAACAAGTGCTCTCTCACCCCACCATGCCCACACAGCTTGGCATCTGAGCCATTCTCACTGGCCTCTGTATGAGGAGAACAAGAAGATGCAAACATCTGCCCCCAATTACCTTGACCAGAGTGTCATGGAAATCAAGCCAAGATAAAATAGGAAACACCAAAGTGTGTGTGTGGTCGGAGTGTTTGGACACTGACCATGGCAGATGTGACTCTTTTTAGATGCCTGTGTTTTGTTTTGTTTTTTGACACAGGGTCTTGCTCTGTAGCCAGGCTGGAGTGCAGTGGTGTCCTCATAGCTCACTGCAGCCTCAAACTCCTGGGCTTAATCGATCCTCCCGCCTCAGCCTTCCAAGTAGCTGGGACCACAGGAAAACCCCATGACACCTGGCTAATTTTTCTACTTTAGTAAAGATGGGGTCTTGCTCTTGCACAGGCTGGTCTCAAACTCCTGAGCTCAAGCGATCCTCCCACCTCGACCTCCCAGAGTGTTAGGATTACAGGCGTCAGCCACCATGCCAGGCTAGAGTCCTGTGTTTTAAAGTTGGGAGGGCAATGTCTATTTTTTTAACTGTGATCTTTTGACATATTACATAGTTAAAATAGTTACTTATATAGTTAAATTCTAGCTAGCATATTTATTAACACATTTCTTAAAATGAAGAAAGGTATAGAAAGCCAATAATTATAGCATTACTGCCTTTCAAACTCTCGCTTTTGATTAATCTAGAATCACGATTATAGAAAGAGCAGAATTTCCTGAGAAATACTCATTACTTACACCAATAATCACATTTCCAAAAATCAGCAGGCCCTGGAAGCAACGAACAGTGGAGTCATCTTTGGCCATCTTCAGGATTTTCCACAAGCTGAAGTCACAGTTGAGAACATTGTAATGTAACAGGAGCAGGTGACAAACGCTGCTACAGTTTCCATACCATGACTAAATCATGCCATTGTGTATGTTGCCTTCCTGTGTCCCAAAGTATCCAAACCAAAGTCATACAATCATTTAGCAATGGAGAAAATTTGATTATTGAGCTTAGTAATCATGGAAATTTTATAAAGAAGAAAGAACAAAGCCTTTCAGAGTCTGATTAGTGCCTCTGAGGAGTTCTTGCAGGGATAGAGTGTACAGAATGCATACTTCTGAGTGGTGGACGAAGCCCCGCAAGGGCAACGAGAATGGAAGGAGCAGACCTGAAGTGGTGATGGTGGCAGGGCGTGGCACACTGATGTGACGGTCCCTGGTGCAGCCCTTACTGCCCCTGACCAGGGCAAACTGAAACCCAAGGGGTAAACACATGGCCGGTGTTAGTGGTCGGTTCCCATATACACTGTGGGCTGCTGTTAAAAACCATTATTTTCCTTTTTTTTTTGAGACAGAATCTCACTGTGTTGCCCGGGCTAGAGTGCCGTGGCATCATCCTAGCTCACAGCAACCTCAAACTCCTGGGCTCAAGCCATCCTCCTGCCTCAGCCTCCCGAGTAGCTGCGACTACAGGCATGTGTCACCATGCCCGGCTAATTTTTTCTATATATTTTTAGTTGTCCAATTAATTTCTTTCTAATTTTAGTAGAGACGGGGTCTCACTCTTGCTCAGGTTGGTCTCGAACTCCTGAGCTCAAACAATCCGCCCGCCTCGACCTCCCAGAGAGCTAGGATTACAGACGTGAGCCACCACGCCCGGCCTGAAAACCATTACTTTCTAAATATTTTGTTATCCTAAAAAAAACAGCTGGCAAATAAAAAAAGTCCCCTGTCACATAAGAGGGGAAGTGGAGAGAAAAGAGGGACTAGCAGTTACCTACTTCTATGCACCCCTCTACCAGGGGCTTTGCATGCACACACCTGATTCTCATAACCCAATTAGGTTGAAAAAGGTAAGAGGTGAGGAGGCTTCATTTTGCAGATCAAGAAACTAAAGCTGAATTGGTAATTAAGTTCCCTGGGGTCTCACAACCTGTAAGTGGCAGAGCTAGGCTGGAGACCTTGGTCTGCGCAACTCCAGAGCCCAAACACTTCCCTGCAGCCCACACCGACTCCCAGAAACTATTTACAGGCTTGGCGCCACACACAGCTGAATCCCTCTCATCTCCCTGAGCATTTTCTGGAAGGAACACAAGAGCAAGTGTTTGGGTCAATCACTTGGGCTTCTGCATTTGAAACACTTTGAGGAAAAACATCCACATCTCTCAACATTTAATTAATTAAATTAATTAACCAATTCATGCTCAAAACCAAAATGTATTAAATGTTGCAATTTTTGCTTAGAGAGCATACAAAGATACGTAAGGGAGATTGTTGTGATCTAGGATTTTATGCCATAGTAAGGAAGCTAAGATACATTCCCAAATAGTTAGAATATGTATGGCAAGACCCTAAATACTGTGGGCATTCCGAGGAGGGAAGATGTAAGCAGATGTGTATGGTTTTGAGAAATAGAGTAGAGGTGGGAATGTGTGGCGTAAGGTGGGGGCAGGCAACGTTCCTGGTAAAGAGCAGGGAAAGTTAGGAAGTGGAGACAGAAGAGCAAGGTGCCCATGAGATAGCAAACCAGCCAGTTTGGCTGAAGTCCCCGTTCTCGTGCAGGGAATCCGTGGGAGGGGAGCCTTCTGACTCAGGCCTTGCTAAATTTTAACTTCGTTGTTGCACAATAAGTATTAACAACCTTCCAAGTAATCTTATACATCTCTAAATATTTTCTCTTACCTGTTTACCTGAGTAGTTATGGCAATTTGAATGAATACAAAATGTATGAGCATTTTTGGGTTCAGAATTTGACACACAATGGACGCTTCGTCAATGTTTGCTGAGGTAATGGAAGAAGAATCGGGGCCATTGTTACAAGATCCCGGTGTGCAGTAGTTTCTGCTGAGAAATACCATTCATTTCTTTCTGCCTAGAAATGTCATCCATTCTTTCCAGCGACCGTTGCATGTTAGACTGAGCAGAACCTTAGTGCCTTGAAGGGGTTAATGCACAGACTTCCCTGAGGGAGAGCCTTACTCAGGGAGCTGGTTGAGTCACATTGTGAAGTTCATTGCTGGTATGTACAGACATTATCCCTGACCAGTTGGGTTACTATCCAAACTAGAGACACAAATAAACAGACTGAAAGGTAGAAGTTCAGATAACAGAAGGGTAGGGAGTAAAGGGCAAATATCTGGAGAGGCCAAATTCAGCACCCTTTTCCACCGATACTGATTACACACCCGTGTGTCAGGGAGCAGCCTATTAGTGGTGAATGGTTGGGTTTAAAGAACAGGAAGAAGACAATTTCTTCCTTCAAGGAGTTTAAAGTGTGACGACAGCAACGTGGACTTGAGGCAAAAATGACCATACCCAGTAGAATAAAGGGGACAAGTAGGGCCATGGAAATGAAGGAAGGGGTTAGGTATAGGCCACCAGTAACGGGGCCTTTCTTGGTCCAGCAAGGGGCTGAAGGGATCCTGAGCGAAGGTGGCCTGAGTGACCCAATTATGGGACTCAATTATGCCCGACACAGACCTTTCCAACAGGACTCTGCCCCATGGAGTTCAGACAAGGGGAACGGGCAAATGAATTCTCTGGGGGTGAATGGCAGGAGTCAGAACTAGGGTGGAAAATGCAGAAGACAGTGGGAGAAAGAAAGGAAGATAGGCAGATAGAAGCCTGCTTTGAGCAAAAAGAAAAGCATAACTGGAAGAAACCTAGACAGGAACATGGTAGGAAATGCCAGGGAGGTGGCCCGGCTGTGGGTTTGGGAAGGCAGGGATATACTGATGGGCAAGATATTCTGAATTTGCTGGCCCTTAGATTTTTTTCCATTTTTTATTGTGTTCTCTTCTTCTCCCTTAGGCCTTTGGCATCAGTGGCACATATTAACTTAGAAAACCACTCCTGTCTTCTGAAATAACAAAATAGTGATGAAAGCTGCCATTTAATGGGCACCTAGGATGCTCTCGGTGCTGTTAGTCACTTTATATGCGTCTTCCCAACAGACCTGAGAGATGAGTATTTTTATCAAAATCTGTATTTGTTTCCTATTGCTCCTGTAACAAATTACCACAAACTTAGTGACTTAAAACAGCAGAAATGCATTATCTTACAGTTCTGGAGAGTAGAAGTCTGAAATGAGTCTCACCGGGCTGCAATCACAGGGTCAGTAGGGCTATGCTCCTTCTGAAGGATCTGAGGGGAGAATCTGTTTTCTTGCCATTTTTGCAGATGAAGAAAAGGAGGCTTGGAGGGATTAATTTGCCCAAGGCCACATTGCTAGAAAGTGCAGAAGCAGAGATCCAAGCCCAGGTCTGCCTGGCTCCAGATCATTTGCTAAACACTCCAGTTTATAAAGTCCTACCACATAGCTAATGTTTCCAGTAGAAATGGGAATCTGGAGCAGAGAGAACAGATACATTTTCCTGCTCAGGAGACACAGGGGTGGGAACCTGCATCCTCAGGGCCACATGTGGCCCTCCAGATCCCCAAGTGCTGCCCCTCAACCGAATCCAAATTTCGCAGAGCAAATCCCTTTATTAGATCCCTTTATTAAAAGGATTTGTTCTGTAAAATCAGTGCAAAGGCTGCACTCAAGGGTCCAGAAGACCACATGTGGTCTCAAGGCCACAGGGTTCCCCGCCCCCACCCCAAGGCCTTTCCTCACTCACTTTTCCAGCTTCTTGGCTCCTTAATCCCTCAGCACTGCACACATATTTGCACTGCATCCACATGCTTTTCCAGAAAACCTGTTTAGATGTATCACAAACCTGCAGCTCCGTGCACCCACCCTGCCCCAGATCAGAAGTCTTGAAAGTAAAAGGGGCAATGTGCAAGTCAATGAGAAAGTCAACATTTCATAGCCTCTCCTTTGTCACCTGTATGTTATGCTAGGTTGGTGTTAGAGGACCTAAAACATTTGCTACACCCCCAAACAGCCATAAATGTCAGGAGGGAGCCGAGGGTAGGCTCCCAGTGGCTCCTGGTGCAGTCTAGTGCTGTGGTCTAATGGTGAGCACGTTGGACTTGGCATCAGAATACCAGAGTTCAAGTCCCAGCTTTGTGCTGTCACTACCACGTAGGCCTGGGCAATGTCCCCCTTAGTGTCTACTTCCTCCTTTGTAAAATGGGTAGAACACAGCTCGTTTGATGGGGTTGCTGTGATCACTAAATGAGACAAAAGATGCAGAAAGGGTTGGCAAACACTAAGATTGCTTAAAAACATAGGAAGTTATTAATTACAATCGGGATATTTAAGAAGGGCATGGTTTTGGTATTGGGCTATGGTTTTGCTTTATGCACCAGTGACCCCTACGGCACAGAAAGGAGGTTTTAATCCAAGGGCTCCTAGGTTGACAGAAGAGGGGGCCTCCCTTCTGCTTTCCTTCAGTTCACTGCCCAGGGGCTGCTCTGCTGGAGGGGCTTGGAAACCGTATACAAAAATACTCATTTGTACTTCTTTTTATTTTCTGCGGATGAATTCATGGGGGAGAAGACCTCATGGGAAAAAGAATAAAACTTCCTAGTTGTGCTTGGAGTGTGGCCAGAGTCAGGTACCAAGCAGCACGTCCACATGGGAGGGCCCTCCTTGCATTCCATCAGCATTCCTGAACAGTTAACACCTGCCTGTGGGCCTGGCCCTTTGGCTTTGGCCAGCTCTGAGGCCTCTGCTGCAGACTGAGGTGATGCAGAGATGACCCCCGAGGTTGTCCTTTGTGTTAGGGCCACTTTTTTCCAGAAATACTCAGAGAGGACTTTGCTCTGCTTCCCTTTTGCATTCTTTGCTCCTGGTACCAACCTACCGAGGGCTTCCTGCACCTTACTGCAAGAGTCTCCAAAACAGGAGAAGGCACTTGGGACCCTGTTTTATTTGTCTTTCTAGGTCCATAGTGGCACATTGCCTGACACAGAGTAGGCACTGAATTATTTTGCTAAAAAAAGGATAAAGTGAATAAATAAACGTTTATTTGGATGAATGAGTGAATATACAAATTAATGATTTGCCTAGAGCTTTACCTCAGAACGGGGTAGAGAGTATGGTGAAGTTGAAAGAATAAGAGCTTTGGACAGACTGGCTTTGAATTTTAGCTCTACCACTTAGTGGTTTTGTGACTCCAGGAAGTTACCTAATCTTATTGAGCTTTATCTAAATGAGTATAGTAATACCTAACTTCAAGAGTTACCATGAAAATTAAATGAGAATATATGTGAAGGTCTAATACAGTATTAGTTACCCAATATTAACTTTGTTTACTTTTGTCTTTTTTTTTTTTTTTTTGATACAGAGTCTCGCTCTGTTGCTCCAGCTGAATGCAGTGGCATCATCACAGGTCACTGCAACCTCAAACTCCTGGGCTCAAGTGATCCTCTTGCCTCAGCCTCCTGAGTAGCTGTGACTACAAGCACATGCCACCACACCCAGCTAATTTTTCCTATTTTTAGTAGAGACTGGGTCTCACTCTTGCTAAGCCTGGTCTCGAATTGCTTACCTCAAGTGATCCTCCCACCTCGGCCTCCTCAGAGTGCTAGGATTACAGGCATGAGCCACCGCGCCTGGCTTTGTCTCAGATTTTTAATGCAGACAGATCAGAGCTAATAGACCAGTGATTGGTGAAAGTATCAGAAACCAGTGGCTTAATTTTTTTTTTAAAGCACCAAACCACATTTTCAAAAAAAAAAAAAAATAGGGAAACATGATTTAAATATGGAACTCTAATATATAAAAATAGATCAAAATGGTGCTTCTCTGGCAAGTGGGGACTCTGGGGTCACAGAGCATCTCCTCACCAACTCTAAACCTCCAAACCATGTGGCTAGCCCCAGAGTGGTTATAAGCTACTATTCTAGAACTAACAGAAAAGAAAGATGTAGGCAAATCACTGAGCTCAGAAGGCAGTTACCCAAGGAGTTAGAGAATTCTCAAGAGTCAAGTTGGAAAACCCTGGTCACAATGTATAAATCGACACTGCATAGTCTGTGTGAGTGAGGCCCCCTCTAGTCAATAGAAGACTTCTAGGAAAGGTCCCTGAAAAGTTGCAACAGGTGATTTTACTTCCATAATACACAAGCCGGAGGGATCTCTAGGAAGGATTGCAGTCCTGGCACAATTAGAGGAAAGGCGACATGATTTCTATAAAAGGAAAAGATCAGTCCTGGCTGATCCTTTAGAGTTCCTTGAAGGCTAATCAATGTACATAGGAGCAGACTAATGAACTTTTTTGGAGTTAAAAAAAGAGAAAAACTTTGATGAAGTTCCACAGCAATGTCTATTTAAAAAAAAAAAGACATTATGAGTTTGTTGACCTTCCCGGAGAGGACAGGTATGGAGAAAGAACAAAGAAAGACAAGTGGTTACTCTTCCACATACAGAACATAAACTGTGGTGTTCTCTAGGGCCTGGTAGTAGCTTTGCGTTAGCTAGTAACTTGAGTTTTGTCTCTGCCTGCCTGGTAAGGAAGTATTGTAATGGATACCTTGTGATGGTTAATTTTACGAATCAACTTGGCTAGGATACGATGCCCAGTTGTTTGGTCAAATATTAGTCTAGATATTGTTGTAAAGATAATTTTTAGATGTGATTAACATTTAAATCAGTAGACTTTGAGTAGATTATTCCCCTCCATAACATAGTGGGCCTCCTCCAACCGGTTGAAGGCCTTAAGAGCAAAGACTGATGTTTCCCAAAGAAATAGCTTTTCTACTTCCAGAATGTAACACAGAACCCCTGTCAGAGTTTTCAGTGGATTTGAGACTTAAGACCGCAGCATCAACTCTTCCATGAATTTTTAGGCTGCTGACCTGTTCTACGGATTTTGGACTTGCCAGGTCCCACAATCATGTGAGCTAATTCCTAAAAATTCATCTCTTTTTCGGTTTCTTTCTATGTGTCCTATTGGTTCTGTTTCTGTGGAGAACCTTGAGTAATATGCTGTCTCAATTTGGATTTATATATTTATTTACTTACTTTTGGAGACAGGGTCTCACCCTGTCACCCAGGCTGGAGAGCAATGGCATGATCATGGCTCACTGCAGCCTCAAACTCCTGGGCTCAAGCGATCCTCCTGCCTCAGCCTCCTGTGTAGCTGGGACTACAGGTACATCACCATGCCTGGCTAATTTTTTAATTTTTTTGTAGAAACAGGGGTCTCTCTATATTGCCCAGGCTGGTCTCCAACTGCTGGCCTCAAGCAATCCTTCTGTCTCGGCCTCCCAAAGTGCTGGGATACAGGTGTGAGCCATCATACCTGGTCCTGGATTTATATTCTTGATAGAAACAAATATAATCACTTTCTGATATCACCTAAGATCATTTTACCCTTTCTTTCCAATTCCCATTGCCAGACCCTAACTTCTGGCTCAGCTGAATTCAACAATTTCTGTTCCATTCCACGCATTGCTTCCAGAGTGAACTTTATAATGCAAAGGTTCTCAAATTATCCTACAGAGCACAGATGTTCCATTTACTGGGACAACATATTTTGATGCCAACATTGAATGATTGCAGTCATTTCCTAATTTAAAGAAAAATTACTGACCAACATTCGTCATTTTAAATATTTTCCTCTTAAAAACTTTTCTTAAATCTTGGGTGCTATTACCACCTATCTGTGCTAGAATCTAGTTTTTAATATGAATTTAGGCCAAAATGATCTACTTACTTATTTTAAATTTAGTATATCAACTCTTTGTGGTATTCCACAAAAATAAACATGCCTTCTCAGCGCCAGACACTTAATCAGCTTGACATCCACTGTCTTAAAACACAGTTCTGAATTTATATCACTCCCCTGCTTAAAAACCTTCAAGGGTTCCCTGTAGCCTACATTTAAAGGAGAACCCTAGTTAGCTCCCTCTGTACTTATAAGCGTGGCCATTGGTTCCCTCTTACTTCTCATTGCCAGATGGCTTTACTTGTCCACCCATGCTCTGTTGCTGACTTGTTTCTTCAAATCCAGATTTGCTCCTGTTCTATTATGATAGACCAGTCTATAGTATTTGGCCAGACCCAACCATTTCATTCTCCATCTAGCCAGTGGAAGAAAGGTTGGACCGCCTGAGATAAAATACAAACTCCTTCGCTTGGATTCAAGGCAGTATCCAACCAGGCTCCCAACGGCCTGCTTGCCATATTCCACGGCCTCCTCAGTGACTGTGCTTCCAGGTTGTCCCTCTCTTTGGAATCCCTTTTCCCATTTTTGCCTATTGATCACTTTACTGTCTTCGGAAGCCCATCTGAAAAACGTCTTCTTCCCCCCAAACTTCCCTTGCCCAGAATTATCCTTCCTTTCCTGTGTCCCCTTCTCTGCCCTTAGCAAATAGCTCTCCAGGGGTGTTGAAACCGTGGTGGATTTGTGTCTATGGCTTTTCTTCGCTCCCAGCCTCTGCCACAGCAACCCTTCCTGAAATGTTGTTACCTCTTTTCATCACCCAAGTTTATTTAATAAATTATTCTGAACCCACAAAAGAATAGATTGCCATATATCGAAAAAGCCAATTTGACAAAGAATCACGTTAGAAAGTGAAATTATAAACTCTCAAATGAATTGTTGCATGACACACCTAGAAGTCAATGGCTACACTTTTGGTAGTTTTTGTTTGTCTTAAAGGGTATGTAATTCAGGAGAAATTAAGAAGTCGTTTATCCTCGGGCGGTTATCAGCCATGTGCCCGTTCACAGCATGGTAAAATGTCAGCTCTGGCTGCAAACTTAGACGCTTTGTAGTCAGTCCCCTCATTCACAGATCAGGAAACCAAGGCTCACGGAGAGGACATGACTTGTTCGTGCTCGTTGGTGTATTAATTATTAGCAGAGTTAGGGTTTAAGTCCAGGTCTCTTTGCTCTTAAGCCAGCCTTACGTGAAGTTTGTCACTATTCATTCTCCTTTTTTAAAATAGAGAGATGCCACCTTCCTTTACGTCTCTTTAAAATTAAGAGAAACTCCCGAAGCTCTGCCCTTGAGCCTGCCCTTTTCCTTACGAGTTAAGCCAGAAAGGGAGTCACATGAAAAAGCCAGCAAGGAGAAAGCCTTCCACTCTCTCCCTTCATTCAAAGTTTTCCTCATTCTTCAATCTAATTTCTGAAATGCCACAATTAGAGAACCGCTCCTTTTTTCCTGACTGAAATGCAAATACATATAAAACAGGCGCATTAAGTCTCAGGAGCCATCAAGGCCAGTGTCTCATTGTGAATGATTTTATCAGATCCCTCCTCATACGGAATTTTCAAAGGGAGAGGAAGACACCATGAGAAGGAGAGAGACCCAAAGAGAAGATGGAGCCTAAAAAGACAAACCTCCTGACTCATGAGCTGGGGGCTCGGCTCTGGCTCTGTCTGTGG
This sequence comes from Avahi laniger, assembly GCA_963575035.1. Taxonomy (NCBI): domain Eukaryota; kingdom Metazoa; phylum Chordata; class Mammalia; order Primates; family Indriidae; genus Avahi; species Avahi laniger. The sequence goes on from CAUYSK010094981.1 coordinate 23,787, forward strand.
ATGGAGACTGAGCCCTGAGGATACGTTGCATGCTTGCTTTCTGCCTTCTCTCGGCAGGTGTGAGAGGTGTGTTTCAAACATGCTGTCTTCTGAAATTTCCCACGTTGTTCTAAAGCACTGCTTCCCTCTCACATATAAGAGTTCTTTACCTGGCAGGGCTTTAAAGGAAACAACTGGGATGAGGTGAATTGAAAAACTAGGAAGGGGCAGAGGGCAGAGTAGCAACTGCCCACGTTAGAAACCATATTGCCTTAGACAGTGTGCAACTCACCTCGAAATGCTTTCCGCATAAAGCAGTAGTCCCCGTGGGCCCCACCCTGTGGAAAAACTGCCCAGTGGCCTGGCACCATGATGATTTGCTCGAGTTGCTAAACATGCTAGGAGTTCCTTTGCTTTAAGGAGTGCACATTTTTAAAGGCTAGAATTATATTTCTTGATTTTTCTTTCTTGTGTCTTCGTTCAGTTTGTTTTCTCATAAAAATTATTCATATCCAGAGTGTTGATGTACATTGAATAGGTTTTAAAAAAATTGCTCACTAAACGAACTGATTTTCAAAGCAGAAGAGCATGAGATCATTTTTTCAAGTTCATTACCTCTTTCCTCACCCAAGTTTGTTGCACCAGAGAACACACAAACCACACCTCAAACTCTAGCTCATGTTAGAGAAATTTGGATTAACAAAAGAAAAAAAAAGAGAAACGGGAGAGGGAGAAACCATGAAACACAATATGCTATTGCTTTAGCCCTGACCCTGAAACCCAGGACAAGAGCAGACAGCTGCTTGACTTAGAGAGGAGAGTCAAGATGGGTGTGAACATTTCAGATGAAGACAATTGCTGGGCTGCTTCAATTTAGGGTAGGATGACTCCCTGGGAATGACACCCACAGCTCACAGCACCTATCAAGTTCTCGTTTGAAAGCTCTAAACCTGTGTTGACAAATACGGTAACTAGTAGCTGCATGCAGCTATTTAAAGTCAAATGAATTCAATGAAATGGAAGTAAAACTTCAGTTCTTCAGTCGTTCTAGTTACTTTCAAACACTTGAAAGCCACATGTGGTTAGTGGCTATTGTCAAAAACATTTCCCTCCTCACAGAAAGTTCTACTGGACAGCACAGCCCTTGATTCCTGGTGCTCCCTAACTGATTGGAGTCATCCCACTCACCGGAGAGCAAGGATTAAGCCGTAAGTAACGGCTCAGGCACGCTCAACTGTGGGAGGACCTCGGGGTGGGAGCTGGCGGTGGGATGCCCGGGCCCAGGGCAGGAATGCCATGGAGAACCCTGGGGGAGGTGCGATGAGGGTGCCGTGCCTCCTCCCCATTGTGGTCTCTGTCCCTGTTAGGGAATGGTGGCCCGCCAGGTCTGTGGGCAGCCTGCATGGCCATCGGGCCCAGATTCCAGAGCAGGGTACAGCGTATTCCAGGGCTGACTGGTGTTTGCTCTGGTTAAGAATGTGAACGGGAAACGTCAAAAACAAATTTAGAGGTTTCATTTTTTCTCTTGACTAAATGGTGTCTACGGTCACCTTAGCACCTACAAGCCCGTGATTCGTCCCAGGTAGTTAAAAAAGATATGTGAGTTGATTTTTAAGACTATTGCAGCACAAAGCAAAAACAGTCTATTGTAGCAGAAAGCAAAATAAGAAAATTTTCTCTTCATTGAGAAGGTTAATAAAAAGAAAAGCCATTGTTTCACTAAGTTTTAAACCTATATAACCTAAGTTTTATAAATAACTGAAATATTATATACATAAAACCCAAGTGAGTTCTTTCCTGTCATGCTTAGCAACCTTACTCAGGCAAGAAGTAGTCAATAAACATTGTCTTTAATTAAAAGAAAACAGTTAAAATAATAAAAATTCTTAAATGTCTTAAGAATCTTAAAACTAATTAGAAGTGGGATTTTAGGCTCATAAACATGAACACAGAATGTAAATGTGGAATAATATTAGCATTATTTGAAACAAATTTGTATTTTGTGTAAAAACGTTAGAACAAAAAATATCTTTATGTTCTGCAGATCCTGGTGGATCTAACTGGCAAAAAATAAAAATAAATTATGTAACAATAACATTGTGTAGATGAAGCTAATTTGTGGACTTATTTCAACTGACACGTGTGTTAAAGCACAACTGCTTGCAGAGAAGAACGGTGAGTAAACTGCCTCACACATTCCATTCCAAGTTGGCACGACCAAATGGTTTCTGACAAGAAGACCAGTAAACTGCGAGGCTGAGGGACAGATTATTAAGAAAGACCACGATCCATTTCCTTAAATTTTCTTTTGCTTTTCTGACTCCACAAGGGAATCGAGGGTCTACAAAGGTGTGTCTATCTGATTCAGTCAGGTGATATAGGGTTTCTCAGGGTCCTCAGATTTTTTCCTTGGTGTTTCTGTGAGGAAATTTGAGGTTGAAATCAGGATGGCTGCGTAACACCTCTAAAGCTTTAATCTCAGTTCTGAGAACAGGACATATATCGAAGGTTTAAAGGATGCAATTTGTACAGTTCAAAGTAAAAGAGAACAGAACAGTCACAATATCCTAAATTACAAAAGATGACAGACTCTATTAGTCAAGATCACAACTTCTTCCCCCTTCCCTCTCAGACCGCTAACTTCCCTCCCAGGAAAGCAACCCAGGCACCGCTCCCTGGTGAGACCAGTCTACTCACCCAGCCCTGGCCTCCTCCTGGAGCTGTGCCGGCCTACTTGCAGTCCGCACCAGCCACGGTGCTTTTCTACCTGCAGCAGTTCTTTGAACCTCTGGGCCCAGCCAAGGGTGGTCTGTGATTGGGAGGCGGCGTCACACGTGGGCTGAGCCTGCTGCTGCCGGAGCCTCCTCGCCCAGGCAGGGAGTAACCGGAAGCTCTGCCAGTAGATTTCTGCTGCTCTGGAATGTGCGACTCTGACAGGTGCAAGCACCTTGGCAGGCCTCAGCTCATCACTTTTGTGCATCCCTCCCAGGTCCAGGCTTTACTCAAATACGAGCTCAGGGTTTTTGTTTTTGTTTTGATTTGATCTGATTTTGTTTTATGGGTGTGATTTGATCCTTCCTTCTGCTTTTGTGTGTCAAAAGGCCTGTGAATCCCGACTGCTCACAGTGATGTGGATATGTGTGTGCCTGTATAGGGTCATGTCCAGTGTCAGTTTCTGTAACTTGCTGTATTCACGGGGATCATAATTGTCCGAGCAATGCTCACACCATATGTGGTCCAAAGACTAATAAGGATCAAGAGATCTGGAAATGAATAGATTGTGAGAAATTCGGTCAAAGAAAGAGGGCTCCAGCAATTATCTGCTGGTGTCTAATTCCTCCCTTCTCTCTCATCCCCTCCCCTACCTCCCCTCATAACACCTTGTGGAGCCGCCATGTGTCCTACACAGCACCAAGCACGTTACTTTTCACGGCTGTATGGCACGTCACGGTATACATGCCCTGTAGCTGATATAACCTGTGTTAGAGATGGTTAATGGCAGTAATGCGAGTGTTTATGAGTTCTTTCATCAAGGGTCAGGACCATCTCGGTCACAGGTTAGGTTCCGCAGAAGCGGCTGTAAGATGAAGTTTAGTGAGCAGTATATTTATTAGGGAATGCCCTAAGATTAACACCCACGGTAGGGGCAGGGAAGAAGCAGGCTTGAGCAGAGAGAGAAGACAGCTGCGGTCTAGGTGGGACAGCCTCAGGCAACCCCCCTCCCTGGGAAGCTCTGGAGGAAGATGGCCTGTCAGAGCTGCTCTGCACTGGGCCCCTCTGTGATCTGTCCTTCCATGCAGGTCGCCCTGGGAAGGCAGCTTTCTGTAGTTGAGGCAATTCCTGAAGGGGGCTGATGACTGGGGGCTGGAGCAGCTGGTAGCAGGTGAGCTTCAAAGGCGACTGCCTGGGGTGTGTGTATGGGTCCTTCACAATGCCTTATTCCTCTTCGGATCTCCGAGGCCTGTTTAGGTAAGTTATGATCATTCACATAATAGAATTCTATGCAACTGTTAAAAATGATGCCCCAGAAAAATTATGAATGCCGTGGAAATAAGTTCACACATTTGTTCAGCAAATATTAATATTTATTAAAAACTTATGATGTGTCAGGCACTCTTATGGGTGCTAAAAAGGAAAAAGCAGTTTACAAAATAGTTTGTATAATTTGATACATTTTAATTTTTAAAAAAGTTTGTCTATCTGTGAATTAAATAGTAGTAAGAATGTACAGCAAATATTATTGGGAGTATAGCTGGATAGTAAAATATGGATGACTTTTATAGTCTTCTATTTTTGCACTCGTGTGTTTACAAAGAATCTATAAGTATAAAAAGAGAAACATATAAATTATTGAAAACATGTGCTCTACTTCTGGAAATCTTTGTGCTAAAGTAGCAGGGAAACAATCAAGGACATATGTTTCCATTCATGTCTTAGGCATTTTATATTCTATTACTAGGATTGTGTGCAGAGAAAATAAAAAAGATTTAAAAATCTTTTTGAAATAGATAATGTGAACACAAAACCCAATAACGACAGACAGGAGACTAGCTAGAAGGAGGAAGATTATTATTCAGGTAAGAACTACAACTGATCAGGTGAGGAATGTCAAGTCCTTAATGTATGACAGGTTTATTTTTCTGGTAATTGATTTCTAGCTCTGTTCTGCTAATCCCTCCTTTCCCTCTGGCTACGTGGCTCCTTAACCACATCTTAACCTGATTCCAAGCTCATCAGTGAATTCATGTTATTAAAAAAATCTCAGTTCTACTAGAAAGACTGAGATGTTTTCTTCCTATCACCATAACTCAGGCTTGAGACTCCAGTGATTTGGAGAGTGGGGGGAGGATGGGAGGGGATATTCTCTTTAATAACCCCCCCGATTCCCTGTATCTGCTCATCTGAGAGGGAAATGACATCATCTTGTGCAACCGGCCTGGGAGGTTGCTGTCCTTTCTGTTGGCCATCCCTACTGTCAGCACCAGCAGAACCAGTGCAGACAGGGGTGATGTCCAGGGCTGGCGGAGGAGAGTTCTGCTGAACCCAGCTCTCCTAAGCCCCGGAGGGTGCCCTGCCCTCTTCACTGGTTTGCAGCCAGTCTGTGTCCTTCAATCTCACCTACCCTCCAGGACCCCAGTTCTCAGGCCACATCCATCTTCTGTACATCTTGGGAACCAGGAGCTAAAGGGAGCATGCTGGGCCCCTCTGCCTGGCCATTCCACTGCACCGTCACCCTCCAGTGTTTGTCCTTCTCCGTGGTAGTTCCAAGGCAAGTTAGCAAGCCTGGTGACTAAGGTGATATCTAACCGGGCTAAAAGATGTTGGTCCCATACACACTCTAAAACTTTTCAATCCTCATGGAGCTTTCCTCTCTCATCTTTGGGGCAAGGAAGCACTGGAATGTTTCTCTTCACAAGCACTGCGCTCCCTAAACACACCCTTCACTTCAAATCCACTTTTTATGGGTGAGGGAGGGAGTTGGAGTGCAAACTGGGTGGGGCAGTGGCTGGTCCCTTATCTGGAAGTTTTCTGACTTAGGAATGTGGGTTATTTAATGCGTTTTGCTCTCTCTAGTCACCAATTTCAGGAAAAAATACTTCTCAAAATGTGATGTTGTCTAACATAATTTCAACATTTACTGAAAATCCCTGGAACTGTCATATTTACGGTTCACAAAGCCCTGTAAGATATGTACTGTTATTCCCCCATTTTACAGATGAGGGAACGAAGGTTGAGGATGTCACCTGCCCACAGTTACAGAGCTCTGCAGAGGTGAGAGCTATTGGCCTGTCCTGACAGCCAGAACTCTTACTGTGTGAGTGTAGGTAGATCAGGGTACTTTTCACATTGTATTGAAACTTTAAATCACAAATGTGATTTTTTTTCTATTAGCTGCACAATGAGGCTAATAGAGAGCACAGTGATGTTCCTGGGATAAGTAAGAAGCCACTTTCTGCAGAATTTGCTGAAGAGTAAGTCTGCCAGAGCACCCCGGCTCCCTGCAGAGCAGAGCAGGTTACTGAGCATAGCTCAGCTTCTATGGTAAAAATAACTGAGTCAATTAGCCGGGCATGGTGGCACATGCCTGTAGTCCCAGCTACTCGGGAGGCTGAGGCAGGAGGATCGCTTGAGCCCAGGAGTTTGAGGTTGCTGTGAGCT
>CAUYSK010094982.1:0-18808 GCA_963575035.1 Avahi laniger
ATAACAGCATTCAACATTTCTAGAGCACTTACTATCTTCTGGGTGCTCCAATAAATAAGATACATGCATAACTGTAACGCATCCTAACGACAACATCCACAGGAGTACTATTATTAACCTACAACTTACAAATGGGGAAACTGAGGCACAGAGCGGTTAAGATCCTCGTCTCCACCAGGAATCTCCAGGGCGTGAACCCTGCTAGGTCTGTCTGCCTCCTGAGTCCCTTGTTCCTACACCCTGGGCCTGGGCTGTGTGCTGGGGACCCCGAGGCACGTGGCCTAGTTCTTGTGCCCAGTATCCCTGGTCCTCAGCCCCAGGCACTGCAGTCTGCCTGAGGCACCTGGAGAATGGTGGGGGGCAGGAGTGGCCTTGTTCTGGCCACCTCCGGCTGCCCTGGGAAGCGGCCATGCAGTCCTTCCTGCTCCCCTCCCCTCCCCCACCCCGAGGGAGCCTCAGGCCCTTGTCCAAGCCCTTTTCACCCCATGCTAAGCTTTGGGGTTACAGACAGGCTGTTCTCTTCAGTGGCCTTTGTCAGAACTCCACCGGTGTGTGCATTAGGCTCATAAATAATTCCGACTGGCAAGCACCCAGGGAGGAAGCAAACACCCAGTGCTCACAGCCAGGGCAGGTTTCAGCAGGACCCAGTGTGAGCGATGCTGCAGGTGAAGGCGGAGAGGCCGGAATGCAGGAAAGTGCCGGCTCTCCCAGCACCCTGGGCGGGCTCCCGACCATGCTTGTCTTACAGAAGCCGTGTCCCTGGCCCCCTGGGCGCTCAGAGTGGCTGTCGGGTGGCACTTCTTCTCCCTGCTGCTGCTGCCCCAGAGGATGGAAAGCTAAACGCTCACCATCTCAGGCGGACGGAGGTGGCCAGTTGCATCTTCGCACAGCCACTTTGTGACCTTGAGAAAAGGGCCAAGAACTGCAGAGATGCTGGCTCTGACTATAGGAACCTTGGACGCTCCCAGCAGGGACACAGCTCCAGTCTTCTTGGGCTGGGAGAAAGACAGTCCCGCTTTGTCTATGGTACTGTCGACAGGCTATTCTGTTACTTGCAGCCCAGTGCATCCCGAGAGTGACAGTAATTGGCAGGGATCTGACTTGTTTTTCGGACATGTTTTTACTTCTGCACATTCCAACAGAGCCAAGCACTTGGCCAGGGTTCAGTTACCTTCTGTTGTCCTGGATACCAGCTTAGCGGTGTCCTGTCTCGTTTACTGCTTAGCCTGCTGGAATTCGGCATCTGGAAGTAGGGCCGGCTGCCTCCCCCTGACCTCCCGCCAGATGGAGGAAGGTGGGAAAAGAAAAAGGCACAAACTGCAGAAGCGCCGCGTCTCAGGCGAGGCCGATGAGGAGCGCGTTCATATCACGCGTTTGTGTTCCTCAGAAGGGTGCTCGTCCGTAATTTCTTCTAGACTTCAGTGTCTTCAAAGCTTTGGGGCAGGTGGCAGCCATTGTGAGAGCTCTTCTCATCCGTAAGCCCCGTTTCAAGACCAATTTCCTCCATTAGGGATCTACCACGAGCCTCTACCTTGCAGAGGCAGCGGGTTCTCCCGCCGGGGTGTGCCCGTCCCTGTCACGGAGCTCAGCGTGGTGGGAGGGATGGAGGCTGGGCGGGGTGGGGGACAAAGGTGGCACCACGCAGACGCAGCGCGACTCTAGGCTCGTTGCCTGGCCTTGTCACCTGTCTCCTCATTTCTGAAACAGGTGAGCAGTTGTTCACCTTAACTGATAGGGCAGTCGGAGGGTCACAGGAGCATGTTCATGTGCCACAAATGTTGGCTGTTGCTAAATAACAAAAGCCTTCCCTTTTAAATGCCTAGCTCTGTCTCTGACTCCTCCTGGGAAACCTACAGTCCTATACCTTGTATTGTACTTGCGTGTATAAGTTTTCCTCTCCTCTGACAGCCCAAGTTGCTTAAGAGCAGGTCCCTCCCAACGCAGCACTCAGCCGGGTGCCTGGAGCAGAGGCGCTTGGTCAGCCCCGGCCGGGTCACCTCTCCCGGCAGCCCGACCTCCTTCCTCCCCTCCCCCTTCCTTCCTTTCCGCTCCCTTACTCACCGTTCACTCACATACTCAGCATCCGTATTTATCAAATTCCTTGTCTATACCAGCAAATCTGACTACCCTTACTCCAGAACTCTCCCATCCAGACTCCTCTCCCCAAATTGTATTAGCACAAGGCTTTTTAATCCCTGCCACGCCACTGGGGGGAAATCTGCAGGAGCAAGGTGAGCCAGCCGCCACACGGGTGACGTGGCCTGTCTACAATCCACCCTCTCTGATCAGAGGGCCACCGTGGCCACACGTGTGAGATTTTGCTCTGCGCCTTCCCATGGCTCCTCCCTCATGGTCTGGAGGACTCCAGAAATCTGTTTATGTCCAGAATCCTCCTTTAAAGAACGTGTGGACTTGGACTTGTGCCATCCAATGACACACGGCGTGTGGAAGCCCCTCTGGCAGACTGACAGACACGGCCCAGCATCCTGGTGGAAAAAAACGCAATTGCTCTGAGCTTCTGGCTCCCAGGTTGGCTGTTGCTCCAGCAGCCTTGCCAGCTGCCTCATCCCCCAAGGGGAGGCCAGGGCTGCCCCCACCTGTCTGTGCCTGTCCTCGCGTGGTTGCTTTGGGCACTCATGGGCTCGATGCCTGGATTCTGCACCCCGGGTCCCCAAAGCTGCCCCCTAAAGCAGGACTGTGGCCTTGCACCTGCCCTTGGGGAGCCAGCGACCTCCTCTGCCTGCGCCCATCCTGGGGCACGGGGCCAGCTTCTCTGGCCACCTCACTGCCTTTCCGGTGGAGTCTGCCCTTTTGTGGGCACGTGCAATGCAGGGAGTTGGCACAGCGAGTTAATTACGGTAAATTATAAAATAGCTTCTGGATGGGCTGCCTGCAGTTGGTTAGCAAGTGGGTGAGTGAATGTTCACAGTGGAAGATGTCTTGATCCAGAAAGATGACCATTTCAGTTGGCCTCGATTGCTTGGTCAGATCTTACAGGGAGAATAGTTACCATTTACTGAGCTATTAGTATGTACTAGATTTTTTAAAAAATAGAAAAATGTAATTTCTCAATCCTTTAGGTCGGGAGCTGTGTCCCCATTTTATAGAAGGCAAAGTAGACGTTGGTTGTTTTGCCACCAGGAAATGAGAATCCTCATCTTCCTCTGGAGAACAACCCTTCCTCAGGCTCTGGGTTCTGGGGGTGTCTCCCCTCCCCCCGGAGGCCTGTGCTCTTGGCTGATGATGCGGACACAGACGCAGAGCGGAGCCCGGTCCTGAGGCCTTGGGCAAATTGCTCACCTGCGCGGCTGCCTTGCTCCTGGAATGGAAGACTTGACATCCTTAGTCATTCTATTATTTATTTTCCCCATCTGGCTACACAAAGACCAAATCTTACGCAGGCATTCAGACTGTCCCAAGTCGGAGTCGCCGCGCGTATTTCCAGACTCCTCTCTCCTAGAAACTCTTTCCTAGGGCCAGGATGCCCCGAAGGTGAACTTGGCTTTCAGCCTTTCCACCCACTCACGCACAACCGCCCAGTGTGCAGCCCCCCGCAAAGCCTTCCCGGAGCATCTGGCTGGAGGTCGCCCATCGCTCTGCCTCTGTGGGACTCTGGCCCCAGCACTCAGTTTCCACGGAGAGGCAGCTATTTCCTGGGAGGCAGGCTCATTACATTCCGTTGTAAGGGCTCTTAAGTCTTGAAATCTAGAGAGAGTCTCTTTCCTCTTTTAAAACAAAAATGCCCTTGATTTGAAGGAACGGGGGACCGTCCCCGTAAAATACCTTAAATTCTGGAATTGTCTGCCTCCCTCCTTGCTGTGTCATTTAACCTTTTCCTCTTGCCCTCACGTTCCTGTGAGTAGAATTTAGCTCTAGACACTTAATTAAATTCAGGTTCAAGTTTCTGGCAGTGTCTCACAGGTGGTAGTGTCTGTTTCATGCTGCGTCACGGGAAGGACCCAGAACGTCTCACTGTCTCAATTTTCCTAACACAACATTTGATCAGTGGGCTGAGGAAGCCACAACTTGGTCCTTCCATGGTCACCTCAAACTCAGAGCCATTAAATTTACTGTCCAAATCAGGACTTTTTTTCAAGAATTAAAGGGAGTGGTGTAAAAAGAATTAAAATCACATATATTTAAATACTTACACATTGATAGTTTAATTTTATATTTACAAACCTACAAAATAATCTTATTTAAATTGATCCAAATTGGCCTATACATTCAATGGAATCAAAATCTCAGTAGGATTTTTTGGGGGTAGAAATTGACAAGCCAAATCTAAAATTCATATGAAAATGCAAAGGACCTAGAATAATCAAACCAACTTTGGAAAACAAGAACCATGGGAGGACCTATTCTCCCTGACTCAGGCTTGTTATTAAGCTACAATAATAAAGACAGTGTGGCGTTTAGGGTCAAAAAGACAGACAAGATAGACAAACAGAGATAGAACAGAGAACTCAGAAAAAGAACAATGTGTATACAGTTCTACTTGAAAATATACAAAATTAACTCAAAATGGGTCGTGCGCCTAAATGCAAAACCAAAACCCTAAAAAAGCTAGAAGATATATGAGAAATTCTTAGCGATTTGGGGTTTGGCAAAGATTTCTTAGACACAGCAAAAGCATGACATGTACGAGAAAAAAACTAGTAAATTGGACTTCATCAAAATGAAGAAGGCCTTCTGCTTTTTGAAAGACATTGATGAGCAAATGAGAAGACGAGACACAGCCTGGGAGAAACACTTACAAATCACACATCTGATCAGCAGCTCGTACCCGGAATCTATAAAGATGTCTAAAAACTCAATTGTAAGAAAACAAAGAACCTAATTTTTTTTAAAAAGAGAAAATGATTTGAGTAGATACTTCACCAAAGAAGGTATAGGGAGGGTAAATAAACACACAAAAAGAGGTTCAACAGCATCAGTTGTCATGACAACAACGCTATAACGACACCCAGGTTAGGGTGACTGCCGTGACAGACTGTGGTACCAAGTGCTGGCCAGGTGTGCAGTGACTGGAACTCTGCTACGCTGTGTTAGGAACACGTCAATGGTACAACCACTTTGGAGAATCATCTGACAGTTTCTTGAAAACTAAATGTAAAACCACCACATGACTCTGTTTTTCCACTCTTAGGTATTTATCCAGGAGAAATGAAAGCATGTGCCCAAGTGAAGACTTTTTTGCGGGGACAGAGTCTCACTCTGTTGCCCCAGCTAGAGTTTAGTGGTGTCATCATAGCTCACTGCACCCTCAAACTCCTGGGCTCAAGTGATCCTCCTGCCTCAGTCTCCTGAGCAGCTGGGGCTCCAGGTGCACATTACCATGTCTGGCTAATTTTTCTATTTTTTGTAGAGATGGGTCTCACTCTTGCTCAGGCTGGTCTCGAACTCCTGACCTCAAGTGATCCTCCTGCCTCAGCTTTCCAGAGTGCTGTGATTACAGCCATGAGCCACTGCACCTGGCCAAGACTTTTGCATAAATGTCCATAGCAGCTTTATTTGTAATAGCCCAAAATGAAAACAGTGCAACGTCCATCAGCAGGTGAAGTGGGTAAGCAAATTGTGGTGTATCCATATAATAGAAGGACGAATATGTTCACTATCTGGACTGTGGTTATGCTTTCAGGATGCGTACATCTGCCAAAACAAGTCAAACCATATACTTTAAATATGTACAGACTATTTTTTTTTTTTGAGACAGAATCTTGCTCTGTTGCCTGGGCTAGAGTGCCGTGGCATCAGTCCAGCTCACAGCAACCTCAAACTCCTGGACTCAAGCGATCCTCCTGCCTCAGCCTCTTGAGTAGCTGGGACTACAGGCATGTGCTACCATGCCGAGCTAATTTTTTCTATATTTTTAGTTGTCCAGCTAATTTCTTTCTATTTTTAGTAGAGAGGTGGGTCTCACTCTTGCGCAGGCAGGTCTTGAACTTCTGACCTTGAGCGATCCTCCCATCTTGGCCTCCTAGAGTGCTAGGATTACAGGTGTGAGCCACCATGCCTGGCCTGTACAGACTATTAATATGGCAATGATACCTCAATAAAGTTGTTTAAAACTTTTTAAAAAATAAAATGCTTTCAAGATTCATAACAATTAGGGGCAGGGCTCAGAAGAGGGACAAAGGGAGATGAAATTTTCAGGGAGATGGAAATTTCTATTTTTTTTTTTTTTTTTTTTGAGACAGAGTCTTACTCTGTTGCCCTGGATAGAGTGAGTGCCGTGGCATTAGCCTAGCTCACAGCAACCTCAAACTCCTGGGCTCAAGCGATCCTACTGCCTCAGCCTCCCGAGTAACTGGGACTACAGGCATGCGCCACCATGCCCGGCTAATTTTTTCTGTATATTTTTAGTAGAGACAGGATCTCACTCTTGCTCAGGCTGGTCTCGAACTCCTGACCTTGAGCGATCCACCTGCCTCGGCCTCCCAGAGTGCTAGGATTACAGGCGTGAGCCACCACGTCCGGCCAAAATTTCTATTTCTTGATTGTGTTGGTGGTGGTTACACAACAGTTATCAATCGCCAAATTCACCAAACTATACACTTAAAGTGGGTGGATTTTTCTGGACACAAACTGTAACTCAGTACAGCTGGATAAAAATAAATTGCATTAAAAAATATCTTGGCGTGTAAGGACAAGGGGAAAATACTATGGTGGTATGTAATTTTCATATCTAATAAAGTGAAAATTGCATTTACAGAGAAAAAATTAAATGCTTTCTAAAAAGTGAAAATAACTTTTGTTTATATTAAGGCAAAAAAATATCTTCTTTGTCTTGATTATCTGGATAGTAAAAGGCAACTACAGCTGAATAATTATTCTTGATACGTATTCACATTTTTAGTCAGTTTTTAGCTTTATTTGATTCAAGGCCATGTTAGTGCTATTTTTTGGAAGATTGCATTATTTTCAGAATTGAAAATTATTGTTTTTAATCTTACATAAAATTGCCTGGAATCTTCTTTAAGAAGACATTTTGTGGCTAATAAATTCGAATTTGCTGAAGAGTCAAGTGGAACCTTCTCTGCAGACCCTGAGGTTATCAGATGAGCAAGCAGCCTGTGTAGGCAACATCTGAACCAACTCTGCTACGTGGACGACAGTCTCAATTTTTTTCTAATGAAAAGGTTGGTATTTCACCCAGATGTTTTCACAGGTTCTATGTTCCGGCTTCTACCCAGGGAATCTCTCTTTTGTAAATGTCTTTATAAGACACAATATCTCAAATACGGTTTTTGTCCATGTATGATTCCTTTGAATGTTTTGTCAAATTTATGTGCCCCCAATCATGGGCCTTTTCGATTGTATTTCATTCTGATGTATAACATACATATATACAATTAAAATACAAGTGCTATCAAAAATTGGTTCCATAAATTGAGTTATTCCAAGAAGCAATTTTGGAATTCCAAAGTTATCCTCATACACTATTTGGGCAGGCGTCATGCCATTTGTTATGTTCCTCTCTTTCTTTTGCGGCGATAAAGTAGTCTTTCTTTTTGCATCTTTTTAAAAATAATTGCGCACACACACACACACACATCTAGTACCATTCGAAGTCATTTGGATGAATTTACAAACTCCTTTTTCCAAGGCTATATATTTCTAATATCTGCCTGGTGATAGACGGCAAAGGGAGAAAGCACATGTTGCCCTGATTAATTATTTCTTGTCATCTCTATTAGAGTCATTACCGAAATTTTGGAGTTCAATATACATAAAAAATATTTGTAAGTTTTGATATCTGCAACTTTTATCTCAATTAGAGGCACATTGCAGCTTGTTAAGACTCACTTATGAATTATTTGTTCACTACAAACAGTTCCAACCATATTTCTGCCTCATCCTTAATTTAATAATAGCACAGTTTTACCATGATGCCATGTGACACCGCATTTCTATCTGTATTATCGCCACAAAAACAATGATATCAGCAACAATGAATATTTAATCGAATTTACATCTTACATCGAAAACAGCAAATGACACGTCTTCAACAGAATGAATGGTCAAAAGCTTTGCTTCTATTTAATGACTTGAATAAAAATTAAGTCATTTTTCAAATTAACTTAATTGGCTTTTCTATTTCAAGCATCTGATAACACACATATTAAACTGGCATCATTTCGCTGTTTGTGAAATTCTTCTGCTCATGGAGGTAACATAATAACAACTATCACTTCATCTTGTAAAAGCAAAAGAAAACTTGAAGTTGAAAAAGAATGAAATTAATTAGAATCGACATTTGATCTAAATGAAACATCATGCTTCACATAGTAACAGGCGAACATAGCTGCGCGGGTTTAGTCATGATCTCTCGGCCGTCTTAAAACAACTACTAGCTTAAGAGGTAGATGCTGATGTCTCTTTAGCACATCTTTATCTTCTGCTTTTCAGTGACTGGTGATACCACTGCATTTAAAGTAGATAATAAATTTCCACAAACACTGTGTGCAAGTTAGACATTCAGAATCAACTTTCTTGAGAAACAGAAATCCAACAGCTTACTTTTTAAATTTATTGTGCACTTTCATTTAATTTTTTTAGCTCGTCATGGCCCAAGGCATTTATTACAAATACGAAATTGTGTTGCCAAACAGTGACATAGACAGAGCTACGCCATAAAGGATATAACGCATCCGTCGGGGTGCAGTGGTCGACGGCTCTCTGCACACAGTCCTTGGCACGGCCCAGCCTCCGCGTCCTGCACAAATCTCCCAGCACCCGGCCTGTCATTTCTGGCTGTTCCCACTGACCTTGCCGGCTGGTGGCCTCTGAGCTTGCTGTGTCTTTCTGGTCCCTGCTGGGACCACAGCACAGCTGGCGGGTGCAGCCACTGGGCCACTGCGCTCCTCCCACCAAAGCCGCTGAGACCGAAAGGGGCTCCCTGCGCCTCGCCAAGTCTGTCTGGGAGCATTTTGCTTTATCGGGAGTTCTTCGTGCTGTTCTTGAAAGAGAAGTTTTAGTTACAGGAAAAAGAGGACAGCGCACTGCCGTCCGCCTTCAGACCCGACCGGGGAAGCGGGAACGTGGCTCAGGCGTGTGCTCCCCGCTCGCTGGCGGGAGGGACCGCGGCGGAGGCAGAGCTCGGGGCTGGGTCTCGCAGCGGACATGCCAGGCCGGCACAGAGCGCCACGCGGTGAGGCCTCCGCTCACCAGCCGCCGCCCAGCGATGTCGCCCACTCTGGCTCGTTGCGTCCCAGTTACTTTGCACGTTGCGTCCCAGTTACTTTGCACGATGGGGCTTTCCAATTCTGCGCTTCCTTCCACGCTCCTCAGCTCGAATTCCCTGTGGGGAGGACTCGGCCGTCGCGACTGGGGCTGTGGTCCACTCCAAAGGCAAGTTTGTACAGAAACGTGGGATATTTTTCATTTTCCCTTTAAATTGCTGAGTTTTAGAGTAAGAAGTCAGCCTTCTACTCACGTCGGTGGGTGCCCAGCGAGATGGGCTTTGGCAGGTGGTGTTCTGACCTCACGGTACTCTGTAGTCAGGTGTCTCTTCTTCCTTTGATGCCACTTTGTCCCGTCTTTGGCCAATGAAGCCCCTTCCTGCTGGTCCCTCTGTGCTCCCGCCCTCTCCTGGGAGCGTCCTCACTTCCTGCCCAGAGAGGGCCCAGCGCGTCGCCCGTGTCCCCTCCAGGAGCTCTGGCTGTTCAGAGCGGGTGTGGGTGTGTGTGCACGGCTCCCGCAGGGGCCCAGGGCCCCGCTGCAATGGCTGGGAAACTGAGGCCCAGAAGGCGTGTGTGTGATGTGTGTGTGTGATGCAGTGCATGTGCGTATGTCTGTGGTGTGTGTGTAGTGTGTGGTGTGTTGGGATGTGTGTGTGTGTGGTATGTGGTGCATGTATGTACGTGTGAGGTATTTGTGTGTGTGTGATGTGTGGTGTGTGTGGTATGTGCGGTGTGTGTGGTGTGTTGGGATATGTGTGTGTGTGGTATGTGGTGCATGTATGCATGTGTGAGGTATTTGTGTGTGTGTGTGTGTGTGTGTGTGTGTGGTGTGTTAGGGTGTGAGAGAGAGAGAGAGGAGTGCAGGCGGTTGGAGCCACTCTGTCCCAGCCTCAGTTTCTCCGCGTGTCAGGGAGTCCCCATGAGCCTTAGGGTAAACCGTGCCTCCTGGAAGGCTGGTTCTATGCCAGGCTTAGGTGCCCAGCGCTCCGCCTGCAGGGGGTGGGGACATCCAGCCCTGGGCGGGCCCTTTCCTCTCCAGCGCGGGCTCTGCGGTGGCCGCTCATGTTCCCTAGACAGCGGCCACAGGAGGCCCGGATGGCTGGCTCTGTCCCAGAGAGAGGGTTTCCTGCCAGGGGCTGGTCGACACTTTCACTGCCATCGTCTGTTGTCTCTGTGGAGCCAGCCCAGGTGTGCATGCGCTCTCGTTCTCGAGTTTGTTCAATCCCGTGTGCTGTCGGCCGCCTTCCGGAACGTGTGATTAGGCTGTGCCAGGCCCCGATCAGAGAGAAGACAGCAGAACAGGCGGGGGCCGGTCATAACGCCGCCTGCGTGACCTCACTCCTGGGGGGCCCCGGACCCCCGCTGGGCTGGCCGTGGAAATGGGGTTCCACCCCCACTGCGGGGGCGTTGTCTTAGGTGCTCTGTGGCTGCCACCAGCCTCCTCGTGCCAAGGGGTCCCTGTCCTCCTTCAGAAGCCTCTGCACGTGTTGCAGAAGCACCGTGGACCACCGCACAGCACGCAGAGCCCCGAATCTGAGCTCTGTTCTGTGGCTTTAACCTCTTCATGCCCTGGGCAAGTCTTTAAACCTGCCCATGCCTCAGTTTCCTCAGTGCTAATAGCCAATTAATCCCTCCGTGCCTCCCCTCCAAACCGCAAAGGATCTGGCATAGGAACTGAGCGTTTCTCGGAGACGGGCGCTCTGTAAACCAGGGCTGTTATTACAATAAAACACTCACCTCCGCAGCAGGGACCCGGCTACGAGAGCTCAGCACGGCAAGGCGGACCCTCCAGCAGAACCCTGGACCGGCAGGGCCGGCTGGCTGCCCCGGGCTGGCGGGGATGCTTTGGGGCTGGAACCCAGATTGTTCTGGCCTTGCTGTTTCCTTGCTGGGCACACGGGCGTCTCTGCTCCACACGCCTGGCTTTCTCCCGGTTTCCCCTAGTTTGGAGGAAAGATGGTCTTGAGCAGCAGGTGGAGAGAATGACCCGTCTGCGGAGAGTCAGGACAGAGCTGCGCCCACAGCCTCCGTTTCCTGTGTCTCACTGGGACGTGTCACTGGCTTGTGGCCCACCGTGCGCATCCATGGCCCACTGCTGCAGGTGGCTCCACGCCTTTGAATTTCTCCACGGCTGCCTCAGAAAGACATTCGAGTCAGGCGTTGCACCCCGTGGTAAATGCTGGTTTCTTTGGGTGCACACACACATACACACAAATTACTCCAAACGAACTGGACCTTCTGTTCTCATTTGAAGGTCAATTTTATACTTGGCTTCATCAAAGAAGAAAAGGAAAGACAGAGAAAAAAGACACCCAAATCCACCTTCCACTGCCCCAGGCAGGATGGTGGTCTAGCGTGGGGGTTCCTGGACCCACTGCAGGGCAGCTCTCTCGCCCTGCCTCACTGCACGGCCTTTCCCCTTCCTGAATCCCTCTGGTCTGATGAGCGAACCAGCCCACCCCGTATCCCCACGGGGCAAGAGGTCTATTTTCCTTGCCAGGCAGTAATCAGTTCTCACTTTCTCCAACTTGCTCACGAACTTTATACCAGGGAAGAGGTGCCGAGCTTCCTCTGGCTTCCAGCAGTTCCCGGTGGCTGCCGTGCACCTGGTTTGAGAAGCGCAGGAGTCGTGGCTGGGGACCTGGGCCCTAGCACACACCACGAACTGTGTTCCCTGCCTCTGCCGCTGCCTGCGCCCAGCCCCCTCCCCAGCCTAATGACACGCTTCTGCTTCTTCTCGGTGCTGGGGACTCGCCTGCCTCCTGCACTGACCACCAGCCAACAGGAGTCTGCTGGACACACCCCACACGCCAGCCGTGGGTGGGGGGCTCTGGGAGGTATTAATATAAGATGCGACTCCCAGAATTCACGGGCCAGTCAGGAGAGCTGGGAATGGAGACTGCGGGTCCTTCCCTGTTGGGGCCCAGCACCCGGCACGGGCCTGGCACATGGCATGTGCTGGACAAATGTTCCCAGGAAGGACAGAGCCACAGCAGAGGGTCCTGGGGGCAAGCATCCTGCCCGGTTCCCCTCTGGACACGGGCATCCGGCCCAGCAGGACTTGACAGGGTTGCTGACGCTGGCAGAGGAGCCTCTCCCCAGGGGGAAGGAGGAGGTGTGGAGCGCTGCTGGGGGCTGCTGTGGACTGAATCGAGCCCCCCAAATCCATATGCTCAGCCCTGCCCCCGGCACCTGAGTCTGTCACTGCATTTGGAGACGGGCCTTCACAGAGGCGATTAGGTAAAAGGACGCTGTTGGGGCGGCCCTCACCCAGTCAGACTGGTGTCCTTGTATGAAGAGGAGCTGAGGACACAGACACACAGAGGGACGACCCTGTGGGGACACAGGGAGGACACGCCGTCTGCACGGCGAGGGGAGAGGCCCCAGGGGAGCCAGCCCTGCTGCACCTTGAACTTGGACTCCCAGCCTCCAGGATGTGGGAAAACAGATTTCTGTGGTTTAAGCCCCCGGTCTGTGGACGTTGTCACCGCAGCCCCAGGACACTCCTGCAGGGATGAGCTGTGTTCACGCTCGGCGGGGCGGGGCGGGGTGAGGGGCGGCCTCAATTCTCTTGCGCGGAAGCTGTTCCCTTCCATGCGAGAAGCACCTGAGGGGCCTGCGAATGGCAGTGTGGGGTCTTGTCAGTCACTGCAGCCTTGGGGGGCCAATCCTGTCTTGTCAGTCACTGCAGCCTTGGGGGCCCGATCCTGCCACTCGCGCGTGGTTTTTATTAAAGACAGGCCAGAGCCCCCATGGAGGGCTCCCTTGTCTTCAAAGGGCAGCCTCCCCCTGCCTCCTGCCCTCCGAGGCACGGCCCGAAGTCAGAGCCAACGCCCAGCAGTGTTGGGGCTGGAAGTCGCCGCGGCTGCAGGGTGGGGAGCACCCGGGCGCTGGCTCCTGCCCAGCCCACAGTGTCCGGGGGCCATTGTCCCATGTGCCGATCCCAGGGCAGCCAGCCCTCTTCAGCTGGCAGACCCACAGGGGCGCTTGGCAACAGTAAGTCATTAATCCGCACCTTCCTTGTGAGGTAAGCGTCCTTATCCCCAGTTTCCCAGCAAGACGAGACAGGCAGGAGCCTTGTGCCAGACAAGCCGGGGTGGGGGGTGGGGGCAGATCTGCAGTCTGGAGTCTGGGGACCTGCAGAGCTGGGGGAGGGACAATTGCTGTGGGGGCTCAGGGCTCACCCCCGCACTGAAGGGTGCCCCCCGGAGATCCCGGCGCCCCCTGTGTGTGGTGGGTGTGTGGGCTGCTGTGCTGGGGACGTGGCGTTACGGGCAGCATCGGGCAGGGTTGGTGTGTGCGAGGACCCAGCGACACAGGGCAGAGATTCCAGGCGTGGGGGCGCCCAGCTGGCCCCACCTTGCCTGGGGCACTTTCTTTTAAATGGGAGCTCAGATGACAAGTGCCAGAGCCCTGAAGCAGCGAGGACACCTCCAGGGAGAAAGTGGTTTTCTGAACCCAGGTGATAATGTTCCCAAGATGGAGTGGCTCTGGGCATCCTCAGCATGTGTGGCTCCAGCTGTGCCCTGCCCCTCAGGGGCTGTGCTTGCTGTGTGGGAGGGGGTGGGAGGGGCTTTGGCTGAGAACGTTTATTGTCGGAAACACCTGCTGGCTGATCCCCTGCTCTGGCCGTCCTGGGATCATTCATCCAGGGGTCCAACCCCGGGGGGGGGGGGTGGGCTGGCTCCGAGCTTGTTCGGGACTGGAAGTCCAGGTCCCCAGCTGGTCTTCTGGGTCCTGGGTCCCCACTGGGACTGTGAGGAGGGCACTAAAGGGTCTCAGGAGCCCCCTCACTTCGGTTCCACCGCCAGCGTTCCAGCCTCCCGTGCTTGCGCTGCGGCTGCACCTGCCCCGTCCCCTGACACCTGCCCTGACCTTGGCAAAGTCTCTGCAGATGATCTTTACTTGAGGGAAAAAAAAAACCAGGAGAAAAATACTGCATCATATTTTCACTAACCTATAAATGAAGTTTGAATTTTCTCCTATTTTTGAATGTAAATAACAATCCACGGTAGTGTTGGTGGTCGCAGAACCTGAAGTCGCAGAAATGTTCACATTGCATCTCAGGTGTTGCCGCCACCTGGAAATGACGATTTTGCCCATCAAGGTGGTCATTAGACCCCATGCCTGGTCTTGCAATGAAATGTGCTCATGGAGCGGCTCATATCTAGCTCATATCTAGTAGCTTATATCTAGCTTCGCTTTTTAAATTCTGATAAATGTATTTTAGCATCATTGATCCTGCATGTTATTTTAAAACATAAATCCGAGTAGCATCCACAACACAGAAAAGGTCAGGAACCTGGCTTTATAACAATGCCATCTCTGTCCCCCAACTGGGGTTGCTTCCTGATGGGCCAGCCCTCCTGCCCCCAGGCCGCTGCCCGACCCTGCCGGGGCTGTAACCCTCGCCTCTGCCCGGGCCCTGCTCTGGCCAAGCATGCTCACAGAGCGTCTCTCTTTGCAGAAAAGCAACAGAAATGCCCAGAAACAAAGCTCTGTGAGCTGGCACCCCATCTGATTCAACTGTCCCCAAGTAAAGTGAGTCTCACACAGAAGGTGTCCAACCCGAATGTTTGTCTGTCAATCAACGGTCAAGACCAGGGTGGGGTGGCTGTGCCCGAGGAGTCTCGTGGGCCTGGGTCCTGCCCCTCACTCACGGGGGTCCCCTCTGAGCGCTTTCCCCTTCCAGAATGAAGGCCGCGCCCTCGTTTCCTTGGCTCACAGGTAGTGTAGGCTGAGGTCATCCTTGGAGCTCCCTGGGGAGAGGATGGGAAGGGGCTATTATAGCCTTATCAGATCCTCTTCGCTGGGGTGCTGGGCCAGCCCACGCAGGAGCCGCAGGGGACAGTGGCAGCTGAGAGCTCCCCTCCCCTCTGACTCCCAGATACCGCCCCAGCAGGCAGGGACCCCTCCCAGAGATGCCCTGCTGGGGCCTTTGAGGAGGGGCTCCCTGTCCCTGGTCTATCCTGTTGTCTCCATCGCTGCTTCCTGACATCAGGTTGCCTTGGGATCACAGTGGTCCATGGGTGTCCCCTGGGAGGCCATGGAGCACCCAGAGATAAGCAAAGTGTCTGTAGATCTCCACCCCAGCTGCAGAAGGGCCGGTCCCTTGGCCTCACTGAACACCAGCGTCCCCACGTGTGAGATGGGCGGTGACGCCTTTCCGACGGGTCAGGAATGCAATGCCCATGGGAGCACCAGCCCTTGGCAGTGCTCAGTCTGCAGGCAGCTCCTCCCTCCTGGGCACAGAGGACCCGGCTCCCTCCTCCCCTGCCTCCTCTGAAGGTGGGCTGTTCCAGGGGAGCTCGGATCCCCTGGGACTTGGGGTAATTGGCCCTTCTGCTCAGGGGAATGGGCAGATACGGTAACTGCTCCCCGAGATGTCAGTGACATAAACACACAACCACTGGCCCCAGAGTCCCGTCCTTGACTGTCTGGGAGGCTCTGCAGCGAGGGCAGTGGGCTCCCCCACCCAAGAGGGAGTTGGACGCCTACTCACGGGCAGGGCCAGACTGCTGCCGGGACACCCAGGCCTCCACGGCTGCTTGCCAAGTTCCAACAGGAAGCAAAGCAGGTGCCCCCAGCTGTTAACACACCAGCATGGAAGGAACCGTGTGGCCTGGCAGCTCCCTGTGCTCCTGGAACCAAGGAAGGGCCAGGAGGGAACCTCTCCAGGACACTGACAAGGATTCCAAAGGCTCTGCTCAAAAGACGGGGACAACTTGAGGCAGAGGCTTCCGCCAGCGGCACAGCTCAGCTGGCTGACAGCAGCCCTTGTCTGCGTAGCCACCGCCACCCAGGAGTCTCAGAAGCCATCGAGGGAAGGAAAGACCATGGGGCCAGCAGCTTTTGCACTGTCTGTTTGCCTGCTTTCAGCAGGGCCTCTCTCTTTCTCTTTCAAGGACTCTGAAGTTGCTGAATGGGCTGAAGGGGTCCCACGTGCTCCCCTGGCCGCTCTGGCCCTGCCTGAGCCTTCAGGGACGCCTGAAAGTCACAGGAGCTGCAGAGCAGTTTGAGGCCACCTCTCCAGCCCCATGTCATTTGCACACCGGGAGACCGGGCGATGGGTGAGAGCACTTGTCCCAGACAAGTTCCTATCACTTTCTGTGCCCGCCCCATGAGTCGGTTTAATTCCATAAACCCGGCCGGCTGCTGCCCTTTCTACATGGCGGGCTTGGCTGGAGGGGCCCACGGTCTGCTCTTGTGCTGTCCGTGACTGCTGTCCCGCCGCACAGCGGGCAAAGCTGACAACTGACCCTCTGCCCTCCATGGGGCCATTTTATTGAGCCCTGCCAAGGACAAACAAGTGAAGGGCTGAGGGGTGGGCTGAGGGGAGAAAGAGCGGCTTGGGCAGGGGGGTGGCGCTCACTACTCCTTACTGTGTTGACACGTCTTTTAAGCCAAATCCTGTTTCTTTGGATTTTGGATTCTCTCCCCTGGCAGTTTATTCCACAGCACAAACTGCTTGGGTCCTTGTGACCCAGACCCAACACCTTCCCTGATGAAGCATCTTCACATCTGGACCTTGGCGGAGGCTGTAGAGCCCTTTGCCGGCGGGGAGCTGCAGAGCAAGGAGCGTTCCGGCCTCTTGCCAGGCCCTTCTCCGTTAGCACCTGCGGCTGCCTCTGTCATATTGCGTAGACTCATCTGACCACCAGAAGGTTCAAGAAGTCAGCTAGTGGGAGTGTTCGTGCCCCCGCAGAAGGGGCCACCCACGATTTAAGTGCATACTCCCATCCTTGCTGGAAAAACAAAAACTCCCTCGTGGATAAAGTCTCCCGGAGTGCGACAGCGTTTAGAGTCCCCACTCCCTGGGGCACCCTTGGTTTCCCCTGAAAGCAGTGATACCCTCCTTGGCCCCTGCGGATTTCAGAGAACACATGCCAGTCCCTTTGACTAAAAACAGTCAATCTCTGTGCTGAGCCTAGAGAAGTGAGCAGGAGCACTTGGATGTCAGTGGGAGACCTCCTGTTAGTCACAAGAGCACCCACTCTAGGACATCTGCCCGTGCATTTGCCTGTGTGCTGCACAAGGAACGTGACCCTCTTCAGACCCTGCCCTTGAGATCTCCTTGTTAGCCTTGCCGTGTCCTTTGCACAACAAGCAGGCGCTGCTCAACCCTTCCCTGTCAGCAGGGAGTTGGGTGCAGTCCTGTCCTGCATGGCGGGGGCAGCCAGAAACACCCAGCCTGCAGGGACCCGGAGAGATGGCCAGGAGAACGCGGTGCTCCCAAGGGACCCAGACGGCAGGTGCGACGGGCGGTTTGATGTGTCGCTGGCTCAGACTGTGCCCCCAGTTATCCGCTCAGACACTAATCTAGAGTTGCTGTGATGGCATTTCATGCATGTGACAGAAGTCCACAATCAGTTCACCCTAAGGGACACTGTCTTGGATGAACTGAGTGGGCCTCGTTCCATCCGTTGAGAGGCCGAAGCATGGAGATGGAGCTTCCCTGAAGGAGAGATTCCGCCACGGACGCCAGCCTCGGCCCGGGCCCAGAGCGCCAGCAGCCCGTCCCGCCTGCCCAGCCGTCCCCACCGTCGCACACGCCAGTTCCTTGCAACGACTCTCTCAACGTTGTCTCCTGCGGACTCTGTGTCTCTGGTTGAAACATGACGGCTACACAGTTAATAGTACTGTTATGTAATATGTAAAGTCAAAAGATACCAAGAATGAGCGACTGTCGGCCAACCCAACGGAAAGTCACAGTCCTTCGCCCAGTTTCTAGACCTCAGTCAGACTTTGTGACCTAAAGGAGAGACAAGTCCCACGAGGAGAACCCTGCCACCCACACGATGACAAGCAGGCCTTGCTGGAGGCGTGTTCAGGTGACCACTGGGAAAAGGAGATTAGCCAGATATTTTGAGGGCTACTGGGTTTGGGGTCTAAGCACACCCTGACATCTGGAGAGCCACAGTGGCTTCATGGCCCCTGTTAGGGTCAGGCTGTGCGGGGTCAAGTAATACACGGAACTTTCGAGCCCCAGGCTCGTCTCACACGGTAGGTCCATTGAGTCCGCAGACCCATCCGTGGTCGTTACTCAGGTCTGGGAATGTAAAATTAAAACGGATACACTGAACCGTGGGTAGAACCTTCCCACTGATTCCTTGACCTGTGGAATAAGAGCGACTGTAGCAGGGACAGCCAAGTGGGACCTTTGAAACTATCTCCTACTGCTGTTTTTTTTTTGAGACAAAGTCTCACTCGTTGCCCTGAGTACAGTGCCGGGCGTCAGCCTAGCTCACAGCAACCTCAGACTCCTGGACTCAAGCAATCCTCCTGCCTCAGTCTCCCAAGTAGCTGGGACTACAGGCATGTGCCACCACGCCTGGCTAATTTTTTTATATATATATATTTTTAGTTGTCCAGGCTAATTTCTTTCTATTTTTTTTTTTTTTGGTAGAGACGGGGTCTTGCTCTTACTCAGAGCTGGTCTCGAACTCCTGACCTTGAGCGATCCGCCCACCTAAGCCTCCCATAGTGCTAGGATTATAGGCATGAGCCACCGCGCCCGGCCAAGTTCTATCTTGAATATACTCTTGTGCTTTATCTTCATGTATACCTACTAGGGGTATAAGCATATAAATATCTAATTATATAATACACGTGATGGTATTAGT
>CAUYSK010094987.1:0-21756 GCA_963575035.1 Avahi laniger
AAAAAAAAAAATGAATGTGGTGGGTGGAGGTAAGTGCTACAGAGAAAATTAGGCTGGGCGGAGGGACAGGTTGTGGGGGCTCGCCTGTCTCTGTCAGTATTTGTCTTCTCCTGGCATCATCACTAAGGTTGCAGCCCTGGCGTCCTTAGCTCCGGTTGCTCTGCTGAGCGGCTGACGTTGCGGAGCTGGAGCTGCTGACAAAATCCCGGCGCCAACAGGGGGCGCCACAGACTGGGGAGAACCGGCTGTGCAAAGAGGTGTGATCGAGGCAGGGGCGGCCAAGCTTCCAAGCAGGGTGGAAAGGGAGGTGAAGGCTGCAGCGAAGGGACTTGGAAGTTGGAAGTTGTGGGATGTAACAGGATCCGAACACAACTGCCTGCGCCACCAGTGTTTTTCATGGAGCGCTGCCTAAACGACAAGGCATTATGGAACAATACACTTCTAAGTCGGATGCTTAATAAATCAGCTAGGCATGCATTATTATGCCGCAACAGAGCCCTTGTTATATCTTAATGCTCAACGATACTGCACGGAATCTGGGTCGGGCTTTCTATGGTCTCTGGTGTGTGGCAGGAACTGGCCCAGTTATATTTGCCGCTTGTGGGGATGGATTCGTTTGACTCTTGGCAGAACGACTCCCTCTGATTGGCATTTAGATGGAAGGGGACTTATGTGGAATCACAGATCAGAGAACTCTACACCTTGAAAGAGACCTCAGAGGCCGTCCCAGTCTAACCTGCTCATGTTACAGATGGGAAAAAAGAGGCTCAGAGAGGAAGTTACTTGCCCACGGTCATGGGATCAGCGGCACTTGGGGCCACAAGTCAGGCTACTGATTCTGAGTCAGGTACTCACCATCCCA
The DNA here is from genome assembly GCA_963575035.1 of Avahi laniger. Lineage (NCBI taxonomy): Eukaryota > Metazoa > Chordata > Mammalia > Primates > Indriidae > Avahi > Avahi laniger. The sequence goes on from CAUYSK010094987.1 coordinate 863, forward strand.
GGTTCTCAGGACAGTCACCACTGCCCTTCCTACACCTGCAGTGGGTGCGCAGTGACATCCTGGGACCTCTAACTCTGAAGCTGAAGACCGACCGGAAGAAGCTGTGCCTCATTTACTCAGGCACAAATGGAAGACCGGTTAAAACAACAACTGACTTCCATATTTTATGGATCCCGAGGGACTTGGTGAACGCATGCTCCTAGATTAAAGGAAAGGGGAAAACCATACCTCACTTGCTGAACTGTGCTGCCTGCTGGTTCCCGAGCATACCCTGGAGTTCTTTGGAATGGAGACAGCCTTGCAGGACAGCTGGAGAACATTATCACTTGAAGGCTGGCATTCTGGCTTTTATATTTGATTTACATAGATCTGCATACTGTATGCTCTAGGCATTGTTTTCTCTGTCATTCCGTCTTCTCGGCCTCCCTTCTCCAAGCTCATTTGGTATTTTGACTTCCTCAGCTCTGTTAGGTGAGGTGAGGGTTGCCTGAAGTTTGATCTGGAGAAACATCTGGAAGTTCCGCCTCAGAGGAGGGGGCCTGGGGGCAGAGAGTAGCTGCGAGGTCAGTGATGTGTCAGTCCCATGGCCATCAGCTCCCTTAAGGTTCCACAGTAAGGTCTGCTTATTGCAGTCCTTGTCTGTCTCTCCTGTCCAGGGGTAGCTGTACTGGTAAGTACCCAGGGTAGCCCATGTGATCAGATGACTCTATATGTGAGGGGTAAATTGGCAACCTCAAGATGCCATGGGACAGATGGCCATCTTTTAGGTCCTAGATGATGAAAAATGCAAATTAAAACCACAGTGAGATTCTACTACCTTAATGGGTTAAAACGACTAATAATACTATGAGTTGACAAGGATGTGCATCAAGTAGAATTCTCATACATAGCTGGTAGGAGTGTAAATTGGTACAATCACTTTAGAAAATCACCTTCTGGAGGTAAATATGTGCCTCTCCTATGACCCAGCCATTCTACTGCGAGGTCTTTCGCTAAAAGAAGAGAGCACACATGTCCACCAAAACACTATACAGGAATGTTCATAGCAGCTTCATTCATGGTAGTAACATATTGGGAATCACCCAAGTGGATAAGTAAATTAGATAAACTCACAGAGTGGAATAGTGCATGGCAACAAAAAGAACTTCATATGCATGCAACACCATGGATCAGTCTCACGGATGTACTATGCAGCACAAGAAAACAGACACAAGAGTCTATGCTGTAGCATTCCATCCACGTGAAGTTCAAGAATAGGCAAAGCTAGTCTATGGTGGTAGAAGTCAGAGTTACGGTGACCTCTGGGGAAGGGAATGGACTAGGAAGGGGCATGGAGGAGCCTTTTGGAGTAATGAAAATGTCACATCAATGTGTAAAAATTCATTCTTTCACTTAAGGTTTGTGCCTTTTACAGTGTGTCTGCTATAACTTAATAAAACTGAAGGAGAGAAAAAGGGACTCAAGTGAGAAAGCCTCCGAGTTGTTACGGTAATGTGTCCCAGGTCTCTGACTTCCAGGACATGGCCTGTATTTCCAGACTCTTGACACCAGCTTGCTTTATGGACTCTGCTCTTCAGCATCTCCTGATAGCAATAGCTTTGCTATTTGCCTACTCGCTTAATGCTCAAACATGCCCTAAGTCTGTCACCAGCTTCTGATATTTGTACAATATATGCACACCTTCGGGTCTGCCCAATGTCAAGTTGAGCTGATGCCGTCAGAGTTTGTCTGCACCAGAACAGCTCTTTTGTGGCCTGCCCTCCCCACTCTCCAGCCCCTTTAGTCCAACACTTGGTACTCACGATGAAGTGGGCCCAGGAATGCCCCGTACCATATCCTCCACCAGCTGCCTACAGCTGCCACAGATTCCAAGGAGCCCCTATAGAGGGAACGCTTTGGGCACAGTGTACAGTCTGTTACTGGTTGGGTAATAAACCCTGGGGAGTCTCAGTGAGGTGGACTGCATAGAGCCGACTTAAGACCTAGAATAAAAACAGACCTTCTTGCATCCTCTACTCTAGGCAAGGAATAGCAAATACTTCACATATGGACTAACCTGTCCTCCTCTGGTTCCTTCCTATCCCATAGCAGCCATTAACGTAATCGATCAGAGCACTTTTCTAAAGAGCCTGGATGGAAAAGCATTCCAAGAAATGCACAAGAGACAAAGTAGGTGCTTAAGTCCCTGGGGAGGAGCTGTTCTCTTAAGACAAGTGTAGGTCTATCTTAGGCCAGCCACAAAGGAGATAAGAGAGATGAAAGTTCTAGGTCTGGTCCCTGGAAGTAGATGCTAAAGGAGGATTGCCTGCAAGAGACTCATTAATGACATGCTCCCAGGTCAGGGAAAGGGTTGAAGGCAAGCAAGGGTGCAATCTCAGCTGAAGGCCCCACAGGTGACTTCACTCTGACGAGCAGGTGAGCTCTGCAGTACAGCTTACACTCCGAGGAAACTGGGCATGCCTACTGCACACCTTCACACCTGTCTGCCCTTGCTGCAGGGCCTCTTAGGGAGAAGCAAGTTCCCAGGAACTCCTGTCTGTGTGTGTGTGGGAAGTGCTCCAGGGGCCTGAGGGCAGTCCGCTGGAGAGTCTGCATGTGGGTGTGGGAAGCAAAGGCTCACCCGAACTGGGAAACAGTAAAATACCAACATTTTCCACTACTAAAGGCAAAACCAACCAGAAAGATGCTGTGCCTGGCTTGGTGGTCTCTAATCCTTCCCAACTCTGGAGAGAAGAGGGGAGGAAAGAGGAAGGAGCTTGAGCTCCTCACGGTCCATCCCAACCCGACGCCCCACTGCAGTTGTCCTGAGTGGATGGACAAGGGAGGAAGGGGTTGGGGATGCTTCCCGTTGCTGCCACCATGCCATGGGCATGCGGGGACCACCCGGGAGAGGCTGCTGGCTCCTCACGCTCACACAAGAGCTGCTGGAATGGTGATCACTTCCGTCTTCACAGCACTGTGCAGTTGCAGAGTCCTTTTGTGGGCATGACTATATTTTCACTCTCTGCAAGGTAGGCAGAGACTTGTTTCCACCGGCCCTGTGATATAAAGGGCTAGTGCTGTCTCCAGCGCACTTCTTTGTGCTGCTTCTCCAATTAGTTCTATTTTTGTCTGGACTGACCCCTATTGTACATATTCACAGCTGAACTGGGGAGGGTGAGGAGCCCGTGTTCATTCCTCACCTTTAAATGCTCCTCTGCTTGCTCTAGGTAATAGAATGATTTCTTTTTCTTTTGTTCAAAAGGATTTGGACTCTGGACACCTGGCCCAAGTGTTGGCTCAGCACCTGCTAACTATTAAAATTCTTTACCCTCTCTGGGCCTCAGTTTCCTCATTTGTAGTGTAAAGAGGTTGGCCAGTCCTCGCTCTGAAATTGTGTGCACACATGGCTTCAGGTTATGGGAATTGTTTCTTTGTTCGTTAGGAACAAAGCACAGGACTTATATTTTAAAGATTGCTACTATATTTTGGCTTCAATATCTTAATTTTGAGGTAACATTTTTCTTTAAGAGGAGGGAGCTGGCTGGTGTAAGGAGACCTGCTTTTTTCTTTCTTTCTTTCTTTCTTTCTTTTTTTTAACATTAAAGCCCCTGTCTTCAGGGAAGAAGAGGCTTTTGGATGTGTTTTGAATGTTTCAAATCAAAGCCTGCCAAAGGATGGAGAGCTATAGGTTTCAATAAGCACCTTCTTTCAGTAATTTTAAGAATTTCACTTATGAGGATAATGAAATCTTCAGAAACCCTAGGAGACATACCAGAAAAAAATATGACTCATCAGTGGAATTTTCCTGAATACTCTTTCCCTCTGCTCCATTCGTCCACCAGGAGGGTCTCTTTTGCAGATTCTGAAGATGTCTGCAGTCTAATTGGATCATTTGGGAGCTGGAGTACCCACCCCCACCTTTCCGCCCCACCCCTCCCCAGCATCTAGGCACACTGTTGAAAACCCTGACTTCTGGGGCCCAGGCTGCCATCATTTCTTGGTATGTCATGTTGTGGCAGATGTTCCCATTGGAAGTCCAGGCCATCCATGGCAAATGCTTGTTTTCCTGCACCCGTTTCCTCCAGTGTTGTTTTAATAAAAACAAACATACAAATGCACTATTTCTGTGACTTCTTTTAGATGCAGAATCTGCACCGTGGGATTCACAGGTCTCCGCTGGATGTTGAATGCCCCGAGGTCTGTGTGTGCAGGCCCTGACGCTTAGCTTGTGCCCCGCTCCTACGCAGGAGAGACAACTATTCTCTTTCATAGGTTTTCTTGAGATGTTGCCAAAACTCATTCCAAGCTATTTAAAGGTTAAGAAATAATATTTTTGAGAACTTGATTTGATGTAATTTCAGGAAAAGACACATACATTTACAAAAGATGATGTAGAATCTTGAAAGACCCAGTTGAAAGAACGGGTGGATGTTTAATTAAAAGCAGGAGTAGTAAATGGATTCTGCACATTTTCGAGGATCAAGTTACCTGGGAAGAAAGAAAAATTGTGGGATGGGTATAATATAAACAAAAAGAGGAGTTCACATGGGGACTTTAAGAAATTAAAATCAAAAGGGACTCTTCAAAAAGAGTGTCCATCTTGGGTATTAACCTCCAACATTGAAATGAAAACAATTTTGAGAAGCTTAAAAAGAAAGACAGCCCGCATTTGCGCAGGCTTCAGATCTCTCGTGCTTCAGCTTTCTGCAGGAAGCTGTGGTTTCCCATCATTTGCTTGCTGGGTCTAACACTTATTCTCTGCCATGTGCATCTAGGATTTCTCACCAGCTCTCCAAAGCCACGCTGCCTTGAAAGAAAAGGCCCCTGTGCTGCTCTTGGATGTGAGACCATCTCAGCTGGTGAATCCAACGTGATGCTTAGGAAACACCCAGCAGTAACTGGGAAGACTTAGGTTCTGCTCATGTTTCTGTTTCTCGCTCACTGCGTGACTTGGGAGGAGATTAGTTTCTTTCCCTGACACTCAGTTCTCTCACTGTAAACAAGACCCTTTTAAGTGCTGTCCAAAGGGATTTTCTGCTAGGATGGAAATGTTCTCATATCTGTGTCATCCCATGGGGTAGCTGCTAGCCAGTGGCCATTGAGTCCTAGAAAAGTGGCTAGTGTGTCTGAGGAATACAACTTCAATTTTATTTAATTTCAAATTAATTTCTTTTCTTTTTTTCCTTTAGAGACAGAATCTCTCTTGTTCACCCAGGCTGGAGTGCAGTGTGGTGCTATCATAGCTCACTGCAGTCTCGAACTCCTGGGCTCAAGCCCTCCTCCCGCATCAGCCTCCCAAGTATCTGGGACACCACCACACCTGGCTAATTTTTTAGTTTTTTGTAGAGATGGGGGTCCTGCTCTGTTGCCCAGGCTGGTCTTTATCTCCTGGGCTCAAGTGATCCTCCTGCCTTGGCCTCCCAAAGTGCTAGGATTATAGGCATGAACCACTGTGCCAACCTCAGTTAATTTTGATTTATACTTAAATAGTCACACGTAGCTAGTGACTAACCTATTAATATTGGATAGATTAGTTTTAGAAGTTGCTGAAATCCCTTCGAGTTCTAAAATTTTACGATTCTATACTCTAGTATTCAGGCTTTGTATTGCTAATCAATCACAAACATTCATCAAATTGTCATTCGGGGCCTTGCCTGATCAGGTCCACTTCTTATTTCTAAGGAAACAAAGATGAGTGAGGCAAAGTTCTTATTCCTAAGGGGCTCACAGTCTGGTGAGAGAGAACCATACACATCTAGAAATTGTAGGCTGTTAAGGGTGGAATTCCTGGGAAGACGGAAAGCAGAGCTGTCCTTTGTCGACATTTGTCACACGTGGGTCTTTCACATTTGCTGAGCAGGGAGGCACCGTCTGGCAGTTTGTCCATCTAGGTCTGGCCCACTTTTCCCCCTTAACCTCAAGCTAAAAGTAATCTGGACGTTCGCCTGCTGCTGAGTCAAAACTTCATTATTTTTAGCTTCAGGAGCCTTGAAACCCAGTTAGGGTAAACGGTCTAGAAGAATGGGACCGGGGGATTTAGTGTTTCACCCAGCAGCATAAGTGCCGCGTGCACTTTGAGTGCCAGACATTGAGTTAGGCATCGAGGGTGTGACTGCATGAGGCAGGCACCATCCTTCCTCTTGGGGAGCTGGCGTGGCGTTTTAGGGGAGGCAGACAAGGCACATGTAAATAGAGACAGTGAGTTCAGATAGTGTCAAGAGGAAAAGAAGATGGCGGCAACTAATAAAAATAATAATTAAAAAGAATCATGTAGGACAACCCAAGCAAATCTGCTAGTCTCCAGCTGTGGTCTCTGGGTAGCTGTTGGTATGGGAATATTGGACTTTGAGTAAAAAAAAAAAAAAAAAAAGTGAATTCCAGGCCTGGCTATGCTGCTCACTTTGGTGTGGGAACTTGATTTGTTCTAGGGATGGAATAATACAATGCGTACCAAAGGGCTCTCTAATCACTTGGGCACGACAATGGTGAGGTTCTGTTGTTATTGCACAGGCTCCAAAATCTCCTTGTGGATAGCAATTGACTAGTCGAGCACCTCTGGTTCAGCACCTGGGAGGGAAGGGGAGACCACTGAGAGGGATGCGGGGGGGAGTCATGAGGAACATCTGAGGGATGCTGTGGGTGAGGGGACCTCACATAGTCTTCTCTGGAGCCCTTGGCTTCCACCGAGGGGCATCAGCTGCTGAACAGGCTAAGAGGCCAGCATAGTGGGACTTACTCTAATTTAGCTAGAACCACCTGATTTTAACTATTCTCTACGTTACACATACTAGCTACGTACACAGTCTTACTAAGAGTATCTTTTGACAATTTTTTTTTGAAACTGGCTGGGTGGGTGTCGACAGTGGGTGGGCTCATCAGGGAAGAGGGTCCAGCAGCATTGGAGGAGCTCAGGCCACGTTCCCCCACTTTATGATTCTGCTTCCTCTTAGGACCAAGTGGGTGTGAAGCTGTGAGACCAGGAGGAACCTGGGAGAATCCCCGGGGCAGGATGGGGAAGAGACAGTGGCTGCCTGAGCATCTGAACCTTATTTGCAGACCACCTACAGTTCCCACCGTGTTGCCCGAGTCCTGCAATTCATCTTGTGTTTAAGAACAAATGAAACAGGGACTGACTGGTCATACATTGCTTTAAATTTTGGGTATAAACCTTGAATCCCAGCACATTAGATTGGAAAAGCCCTAAACTCATCTCATCCCCTAACATTCTAATTTAACAGATGAGAAAACAAAGGCCAGAGTGGGACAGGGACTTGCCTAAGGTCCTGGAGTTGGTGGCAGGGCCCTGGTGATCTGGTTTGAGATCTTCCCACAGAGGCAGAAACTTCAGAAGCAGGAGAGGGTGAGGCTGAGAGGTCCTTCCCAAGCCCATGCTTTCCTATCCCTGGAATGCCCTGCGTCTGTGTGGCATCGCTGACTAGCAACGTGGATAAGCTGGTAATAAATATGAAATGCATGTTCCAGGCACTGTGCTAAGCATTCTACTACATGGTCTCATTGGATTCTTGGTGCTCCGTATCTCCCATTTGCCCCTGCAGATCCGCTCGCCCCCCTTCTCCATTCTGCTCCGTGCCCCACGTGGGATGGATTAAGGGGCTCTTTGCTTGCTGGGTTCTTTCGGTATGGAGACGCCAGGGGAGGGCGGAGAGTGAGGACAATGCATTTATTCGTGAGGCTCCTTTGCTGTCAGGTTGCTACCAGCCGGCTGCATCCCTGCATGGAAGGTCATACACTTCACGGAGCTCCCATTTTGTTTGGGTTTGGATACCCCCACTTGTTCTGGTGCTTCTTCAGGTGTGGTAATGGCACCCACTTTTCTAGCCTTGGAGCACTGCACCCTCCCTCGTGGTTTTGCTACATCCTACACACTCCTTTGTAAATACTTCTTTTATTAATCCCTTCTTAGATTATCCCAATTTGAGTGCACTATCTGTTTCCTCCCGGGGTTCTAACGAATGCACAACAAAACAGCGCCACTAGGGTAGCACTTTTATTACCTCAATTGTGCAGATGAAGAAACTGAGGCACAGAAAGGTTAGAAATGTACCCAATGTCACAGAGCTAAATGAGCCCAGGGGATTGCAGAAGGCTTGACCTTGAGCAATGCATTACAGCCCCTCTTAGACCAAGTGAGATGGTACATGGATGGGGTCTGGTCCAGAGCTTGGCTTCCATCATGGAGAGCTTTCTGGCCTCTGTCAAAGGTCCCTTTGTGATCTGGGCTTCCTCATTAGCCCTCCTGTCTATAGCCAGGGCCATGAAGTGCCTGGCAGGCAGCCTGTAAGAGGTGACAGCACGGTGAGGTGCAATAATTTTATTTGTTCTTGGACTTAAGATGATTTGCAGGATGCAGACAACATGGTGGGAACTGCAGGTGCTCTGCAAATAAGGTTCAGATGCCTGGGCAGCCACTGCCCCTTCCCCATCCTGTCCCAGGGATTCTCCCAGCTTCTTCCTGGTCTCACAGCTTCACACCTACTTTGTCCAGAGAAAGTGGACAATAAAGTTTGTTTCTGTGGTTAAAAAACAGAACAAAACAACAAAAAACAACACCCAAACAAGACAATCCCTAATTAATGAAAGGAGCAGAAATAGCCTCTTGGATGTGGCAGGGCTGACAGCTCCCCCTCGATGATTTCATTAGGTGGTGAAGGTTTTGTCGATACAACATGCTGCCCAGAACCATGCACAGTCTCCTCCTCTGTCTGACAACATTTTTTTCCCCCTTTGAGCTGCGCGAGCTCAGCCTGGAAGTGACAGAAGCCAGCCTATAGCTCCGCTGACCTACTTCCCCGCCGGCTCTCCAGCCAGCAGCCCACGCATCATCCATTTTAACCAGCTTTTCAAGGTCGGGACTTTTCAATGCAGAGATTGGCTTTTGCCTGACACAAAGCCAGGTACCATCAATTGTCCTGTTTACTAAATTTTCAGTGTTCCCTTTCTTTAGCTGAGTAAAAAGTATGGGTTGGGCTGCTGTTTAGGACAGATAACAAATGCAGTTGCTTTGAGCCTAAATTGGCCACTTGGTCTGTACTTCAGGTGCTGAAAAAGCAGGTTTTCCACTATTATGAAGCGCCCAGGCCAGACCAAATGCAAACACTCAAGGATTCAGGCTGTCCCAGTAGACGGTCACACTCCTCTTTTTTGTGATGCAGACAAATGTATGCTCCACATAAACACAATGTCTTATTTTTCACTTTTATGAAAGAATCGAATGAAACCAGCTCTTCAGAGATAAAAAGCAACTGCTTTGTGTATCTATTACTGTACCTTTCATCTCGACAAGCTTTGTGAGAAACTTCCAGCTGGAGGTACATTCTTTTCTGGTTTGATAAGGATAAATTGTATTCAGTAAGAGGGAAAAAGGAAAATTTTCTTGATTATTCTCTAAATACAAAGTCAGGGGAAATGTGATTTTTTTTTTCCCCTAGTATTCAAAGAAGTTGGTCCCCCTTCAAAATGACCCCAAATTTTCTGTGCTGCTCAGCACACTAAAACCGTTTGATCTTAAGAGGAGCTGGTTACATATCAAGTTCTGAGAGCTCATTAGAGGGTAGAGAGAACACATAGCTTTTTCTACTAATATCCGTTAATCGACAGTAGGTACAGGCAATGTGTAAATGACAGTAGGTACAGGCAATGCGGTGTAGTGGTTTATGGCACAGACTCTACAATTTGAGTCTCAGCTATTCTCCTTGTTAATTGCATGGATTTTGGTCCTTTGTGCCTCAGTTTCCTCATCTGGAGCATAGAGAAAACAACAGCACCTTCATAAGGTGTGCGAGAGGTAAATATGAGGTGTTTCAAGCACTGTTTGGCATATAGGTAGCTTTTCTCTTAGCCCATTGGGGCTGCTGTAACAAAAATGCCAAAGACTGGGTAATTTATAAACAACAGAAATTTATCACTCACAGTTCTGGAGGCTGGGAAGACCACAACCCATGTGCAGGCAGATTTGATGTCTGACAAGGGCCTCTTCCTCATAGACGGTGCTTTCTAGCTGTTTCCACACGTGGCAGAAGGAACGAACAAGCTCCCTAGGGCCTCTCTTAATCCTTAAACACTAAGCCCATTCACCTAAACCACTTCCTAAAGGCTATACCTCTTAATACTATTGCACTGAGGATTGCATTTTAACATATGAATTTGGGGGCCCATAGCAGCTTTTCATAAGTGTTAACAATTATTTACCTCAAGAAGGATAGAAAGTCAGGAAGAAATCCATCTCTGAGTGTGTGTGTATGAATGCATGTGTGTGCACATGCGTGTGGAGTTGAGTTGTTTTCTGGGAGAAGAGAGCATGGAGCCAGGCAGCAAAGAAGGAGAACAGGACGGAAGGCAAGAAGAGACCACGTGTCTCTCAGGTTGCTGTCCTTGCCTAGGCAAGTAAGCAGAGGAACATAAGGAACACATTCCCCAACGCAAAGACAGAAGAATACAGAGACAAAGACGTAGATGTGGGAAAGTAGGGGATTCACAGAGGCAGTCACACAAAGAGCATGCGAGACAGAGAAACAGGGAAAGAAACCCGTTACACATCGAAGCAGAGAGGAGGAGCAGCACAGAGAAAACGTCAACGCGAACACATGCCCCATGCCGAGGAGATGACAGTTGTTCTGCTGCTGAAGTTTTGGATACAGCAGGATCAAAATGCTGTTGGGGTCAAATGACAAGCTTGAATTATCTTCATGGTCAAAATAGCAGGGTGCAGATCAGGTCTGTAAAGTCCCTTACATGTGCTTCATAAAGAAAAGTTATTAGTTTTAATAGAGCCTTCTTTCAGTGTGGATACTGGTGGAAGAAACCCCTTTCCTGGGTGGAGGACCACTGTCATGTGAACTCACAGATTTTTTCCCTCCTGGGGTGGGTGTATTCTAGTTCAGAACCCCCTCCCCCCCAATACACTGACACATCCCCACTCTTTCCTGTTTTGCAGGTCTGAGATCCACTGAGATCCACAGCAGACAGGTAAGATCTGGTTAATTAATAGTATTTTCTTTCTACTCGCAAGCTGGCAAACCTAGACGTGATTGGGGGAACGGGGGCTGGTGGACAAGGGAATTTGGTCAGAACAGACAGAAATAAAGTATCTGTGACAGGGGCACCATGTACTGTGACACTCATACCAAGCAGTGTTTCATACGGCTGTTTCAAAGTCTCAGAATCCTTATGGTTTCTTAAATCCCAAGGAAATGGGCTCGAAGACACAGAGAATGTAAACTAGACCTTTGCAATCCCCTTTGGTGATTCTCTAGAAACTTATTTCTGCAGAAGTGCCTTCTGATTGACAAAAGCTCACTTTTATATTCACCGTCTCACCCTGTCAAGGTCTAGTCTAAAATCACCCTCAGAGAATATTGTGCAGTAACTTCTAAAAAGCCCAAATCCTCTCGATTTATGCATTTAATTTATTGTTTCTCCCCATCGGAGCTTTGCTTCGTATATAACCCAATCTCAATTTTGAGTGCCTCTCGCCTACCACTAAGCCATGATGTTGGAAGGCATTTTTTAATTTAGAGCTTGAAATTCCCTTAGTTTACTTTCAAGTCCCTAGTCCTTTGGAAATCTATATAAAATTTCCCACCCCCTCCCAACCTCCTATTTTTTACTCCCTTTGGAAGCAGTTAATTAATTTTATTTCTCAAAGATGCTTTGTTTTCTTAAGTAGTTCAGTCTGGCTAGTTTTCCTCTGGGTATCACTTTTTGCTGGCACTTTACGCAAACTCGTTCAGAAATAGCTCACTGTGGGCCAGTTCTCTCTGTTTGGTAGGACAACTGCTTATGAGGTCGAGGTCTGTAAGCAACACTCAGTTATTCAACAGTCCTTCATGAATGCGTGATTGGGCCATGTTCTCAGGATAAAAAGGCCTGACCACTGTGAATCCCTGTCCCTTTCCCATAAAGGTCCCAGCAGATGTGACTGAAGCTGGGTGGTGTCCTCACAAGCACTTTGGGGGATTTTACACCGGAATTAGAAAAGGTGAGAGCTGGTGAGCAAGACTAAGCCAGTGCCTTTGACAGGGAGTTGAGAGACCGGGAGAATACACTCATCTGTCAAACCAACAGGACTGTAAGTGGAAGATAGAACCAAGAGTCACTTTCCAGACAAACAGCAGATCAGAAAGGGATCAGGGGGAGCTGGTTCCAGGATGCCGGCTGTGAGCTCTGTTGGGGTGTTGACAGCTCAGATTTATGGTCTGGCAAGTACACAGTGCACGGGATAGAGTGCAGGTACACAGTGGCTGGATTAAAGGTATAGGATCTGGAAGAGGTGTGTACCCCACCCACCACCCCTCAGGCCTTCTACACAATATGAGACGGAATGGGAAGCCCCCATTTCACTCAGTGAAAGAAAGAGGAATATTCTGAGAGCTTCACAATCGAGGCTCAATTACTTTGACTTCTCTCCTGGATCATCTCCTTTGCATGAATCTAGGTATTAGAGCTGGAAAAGGTGTCTGTTAATCCGGTATTTCTGTTATTACCTTCTTCAGCTTCCTGTCTTGGGCTAGAGGCTGAGTCTTGGACTAGAGGCTAGGAGGAAGAGGTTTGGGGGAAAGCAGAAGCGTAGAAAGGTCAGGGCGGCGGAGGTGGTGGTCAGGAAGGTGAATAGTCGGTGTGGCCTAGGTTAAAGCCAACATGGTCATTTTCTGGTGTGACTTAGTGTGGATCCAGGAAGTGCCTGCGGATTTTAGACACGGGCAGAAGGTAACAACTAAGACATTAAGAATGACTAGACTGATGGAAGCAGACAGAAGTCTAGTATAGGAGAAGTTTGTCATTTTGGTGAGTGCCAAATCAAAGTCTACCATGCTCAAAGGTATACTGTGGCTTTAGAAAGGTGGTAGTTCCACTGTAAAATCTAAAGTGACGATTTTCAAGGAGTTGTCAGGTTTGAGAGTGAGGGGGCCCCCTTAGGTTGTCCCTCGGGTGTATTATATTGATGAGAATTGTATTAGATTCAACATTGTGCCTGGGCCTGAGGGATCTGCTCACCCCCCACACCTCTACCACTTCTAAAATTATGTTGTGTTGGACTTTCCCCATGACACATGGAGCCAGATGTTGGGTAGAGCTGGGTCTTTTGAAAGAGGAGACCCACTCATACTCAGTCCATTTAGGGGATGCCCAGAATCTCTCAAACCATACCACGCATGAGTAGGCCTAGACAACCCCTGCCTTTCACACTAAATTACCTTAGTCAAGTTCATCTGTGTTTGAACTAAATTCTTGAAGCAGGGTATTTGGCTGTTGCCTTTTGAATAAGAAATCTGTGTAGGAATTTCAGGGTATGGCATTAAAAAGAACTTCACTTCATTTGAGGTCCAGAAGTAAGAAAGTTGACATTCTGACCCTGGCAAGCATGGAGCACAGATGATATGGGTCATAGATGACAGATGAGGGGTGAGGTGCTTTACCAGGAGAATGTGTCAGAAATGACAGTTCTGGGCCTAAGCTTTAAAGAGATCAGATAGTTTCCCCCTTTGCACTCTGGGGAATCCTGAATTGCCATGTCGTAAGAGGAGAGGCACAGCAGCTGGGACTTAGCTGTTTCAGTGTTCCTGCTGAGACCAACATCTTGGTCAACCTTGCCAGGTGCCAAACAGATGAATGAGCCATTTTGAGTGTTCAAGCCCCAGTAATACCCCAGATTGCCTTCAGATGCAGCCAATATCACACATAACTAAAGAATCACCCAGCTGAGCCCAATCAGTGCATAGAATCATGAGAGATAATAAAATAATTGTTGTTATAAGCCTCTAGGATTTGGGGTGGTATGTTGTGCAGCATTGGGTAACTAAAACAAGAGACATATCCTTTATAATTTAATCTGTTATAAGGGTTGGCAAACTATGACTCATGGATGAAATCCCACCAGCTGTCTATTTTTGTAAATAAAGTTTTATTGGAACACAGTTATGTCCACTTATCTAAGTGCTGCCTATGGCTGCTTTTGCATGACAATGGCAGAGTTGAGTAGTTGCAACAGAGACCATATAGCTTAAAACAAAGCCCAACATATTCACTGTGTGGTTCTTTGTAGACAATGTTTGCTGACCCATGATCTATTACACTAATCTACAAAAAGCTGAAAAATAAGCAGACTGATCTATTTTAAAATGGTGTGTAAAATGCAGTGTGCAAAAGCCAGTGGTATGTAGGAAATGGCTTGTCTCAATATGGAAATAGTTTCTAATATTCCCCGGGGCTGTAAGAGTGGTGGGCTTTCCCTACAACATATCTTTCTACTACCATAGATTAGGTCTGCAGCAGACTACGTTATGTTTGGCAAAAATTCACTCTTCCTTCCCCACCTCCATGGAAAAAGTATACTTTCCTTGACCTCCGATGTACTTGGCCACGAGGTTTGTTTTGGTGAGTGGAAAGTGAGAGAATGTGACATGACCAAAGGTTTAAATGCATGAGTGTGGTTTGGCTTAACTTCTTGAGCCCCAGCTGTCTGCCATGAGACAAGCATGCTCCAGGTAGCTGTAGCTGATTTTGCTTGAATCTCAGAATGAGTGACCAGAGAGCAGAACTAAACCTGACCTGTGGTTTTGATGGCAAGCTAGTCCAAATCCAGCTTAGTCCAGCAGAGCACAACAAATCTGCAGACCCATGAAAAGCAATTTTTTATTTCCCCTCAGTGACCTACAACAGCAGCCATGCTATTGTTAGTCACTGAAATGTTTGGAGTTGATTGTTACCTAGCATCTTTGCAGCCATAGCTAACTAATACAAAGCCCAAGATGCATAGAAAGAAAGGGAGTATTCTCTACATATGGATGCTACTAGCCTATACAGCACCTTTGTGAAAATTGGAACAAGTGACCATCTGTTAAGATGCTTTATTTCCTATTTGTCAAAAAATTGTCATGTACAGTTGTCATCTCCCCTTATTATCGGGGATATAGTCCAAGACCCCTAGTAGATGCCTGAAAGCTTAGATAGCACTGAACCCCATATATACTATGTTTTTTTCCTGTACATACATACCTATGATAAAATTTAATTTATAAATTAGGCACAGTAAGAGATGAATAACAATAATGAATAATAAAATAAAACAATTATAATAATATACTATAATAAAAGGTATATGAATGTGGTTTCTCTGTCTCTCAAAATATCTTATTTATACTGTACTCATGTATTTTTGGACTGTAGTTGACTACAGGTAACTGAAACCTTGGAAAGCAATACTGTGGATAAGGGGACTATTGTAATGATTATGTTGTAACACGACACTTTATTGCAGGTATAGTTACAATAGATGAATGAAGCTGTGAGAACCATGTTGTAAATGTCACCCGATTAGAGGTGTCACCTGTGTGCAGTGCACAACATACACAACCATAAACAATGCCTGTATACCTTGAGAGGACTCAATGAATTGTATCATCCTAAATTAACCCTTGCATGCTACATAGAAAAATAGGTATCATTGAAGACATTAACTTGATGCAAAATGTTATTTTTGAATGATAGAGGTATAAATGGTTTTGCATACCTCTTTGTCTTCCTTCACGGATGAATTCTAATTGTCCTTGCAGATTAGAGTCTGATTGCAAAGGTGGACCAGAGCTAACGTTATGTATTCATAAAAGGAAAAAAGAACACCACCCCCAATATATTGAAATAAACATTAGAAAACAAAAAATATTGCTATATTAACACTCCATTTTAATTCAAGGTTTTTCTTCCATTGAACCACAGCATAGAGTAAATACATAGAAAGCAATATCCAAATAAATGCAAATCAATAGTGTTCACTGATTATGCAATACATTATAAGAAAATAAATCAATAATGCCTCAATAAAAAAATATTAAAATATTGCCACTGTTTATTGCTTGTAATATTTTATACTTTTTGGTCCTTCCTTTGGGGCAAATGTAAGAACAAAGCCTCTCTTCTTTGTCTTCTTTTTCCCCTTTATTTCCCTCTAGGGTGAGGAAGGGATAAGTAGACCCTGGTTTACTAGAGAGTCAGAAATGAACTGGGCGTGATAGATGACTTTTTCTGAGTGACTTATCTAAATTAGTTCAGGCTGAGGTGTGTTAACTTTCTAACCTGCTTCTGCTATTAGACTTAAATTTGTGCATCTTAAAGCCCTGGTGGGCACACCTTATATGGCAATGGAAAACACCTAGGCTGTATAGTTTAAAAAAAAAATATGTACTTTGGATTCTGGCCCCTCAATTTATTAATGACCTGGAGTTTCAGTCTTCTCATTTATAAAATAGCAAAACTAATTCCTGTTTCAAAGGGTTCTTATGAGGGTTAAATAAGATAATATACAAGAACAATCTAGAAGAATGTGCTATATAGTAAGTATCCTTTCCGTTCTCTCAGACCAAAGGAAGAAAATGCAAAGTGAAAAGCATGCATTTTTGGTGTCTTCTCATCTCTCTTTTCTCATCTTTAGTGTCTTTTTATCTGCCATTTCTCTAACTCCTGTTTTTCTTTCCCACCATTTTGTGAGTACTCAGGTTTATATTTCCGTTTTTACAAAGTTGTAGAAACGAGCACAGGATTGAAGCATGTGTGCTCCTTGCTCAGTTAGACGGCGGCAAGCCCCTGGCACGTCTGCATCTCTTACTAGGTTCTAAACTCCCTGAAGATAGGGACCCATAAATCTTATCCACATGTATGCAAAGGGCCAGCCTTAGCCCTGCACGTTGTGAGCAAAACACGTGATGCTTATTGAATTAAAATTGTATTGTACGGTAATAAGGGAAAGTGTAACTTTATCACATTGTGATAATTCTTTCATCTGTTCACTTAATAAATATTCATGGTTTGCTCACAATCTCTGTGTCTGAATTTTATGGTTATGAGTAGAAATGGTGACATTGTTGGCGATTTAACTTGGAAAGAAAATGCTTCCTAGCATACTTCTTCAAGCTTCTGGGTCAGTTTAAGATATCTTGAGAAAAAGCTAAATAAAGGTATAAATTGCACACCAGTGCTGGTATAAGACTGCAATGAAGGTCTAAATACTTCTTATTTTAAGATATTGAGTTACTCCTACCTTTCAAAAAATGTATTGATTGAATTTTCGATAAGTAAATGCTATATAAATTAGAATTTATGAAATGTGGTGCTAACAATATTTGGCTTTTTATCTATTTTATATTTAATTTGAGAAAACAGCTATTGTACATTTGTTTAACATAGTTGTTGCCCTGGCATCCATTTTTAGGTCTGACATAAGTTATTTAGTTATTCAGGTCTGATATAAGTTATCACCCTTGGCCTTGTTACAACTTCCCCTCCCTGTGTAGTTGCTTGTGATATAGCCTACTTGTTCCTCAGCTCACTGCTCTGAAACTCAACACATCCCACAGCTGCTGATCACGACAAAACCCAATAGTCAACACCAGAGTTACATAGCTAAGATCCTCCCCTTGCTTGGGTTTTCTTCAAACTAGCCAATCCACAACCCCCTCAGGGAAGCCTTAGGGATAATGCCCAGGGAGCTTAATAAGGTGATAAGTTTCTCCCTCCCCCTTGCCTCCCCTCTCTCTGTCTCCTCCCTTCTTCCCTGTTTTCCTCTCTCTTTCCCTCTCTTGCTGTCTCCTTCCCTCTCTTGCTGTCTCCCCACTGGTTGAGTTCCCTGCTGCCTCTGGACCCCTCCTGTCAGACACCTAACTTCTCCGAGACCTGTGAGTAATCAATTTCTTCTGCCTCATTAATTTTGGTTTACTTCCACATTGTGTCTCACCTGACACATACACCTGAGTGTAACTGTCCCTCCTGCCCCCCTTCAGAGCTCTTCTAGAGAGTAGCTATCATAGCTTATGGTCATTCTCAAGAGGTAGAGACTTCGAGACCAAATTAAAAGGGAATCGTAACAATAAAAATCACAACATAAGCACAATTGCTGAGAAACCACTCTAGAGCCATTGACAAACTTTTTCTGCCAAGATCTAGATGGTAAATATTTCAGCTTTGCGGGCCATATGGTCTCTGTTGCGATTACTCCAGCTATTGCAGCATGACAGCAGCCACATATAAGTAAAAGAATGGGTGTGGATGGGTTCCAATAAAACTTTATTTAGAAAAGGCAATGCACTGGGTTTGGCCTGTGGGCTGTAGTTTGCCAACCCCTGGTCTACAGGAGAGAGGGTGGGCTTTATAATCTATAGACCTGGATAAGTCACTTACTCTCTCTCCAGTGTCCTCATCTATTAAGGAAGGCTGATAAAAGTCTACCTCACTGAGTGTTGAAAAGTTTAAATAAGATATTAAAACACCTAGCATTGTCATAGTGTTTTCTCTTGATTTTTCTTTCCCAAATAACCAATGCTGCAATTTATTCTTCCGACTGTCATTGCCCTGGTCAGAACAGTTGCATTACTCTGGTACAGCTACAATTTAATACTCACGAAAAAGAGTGCTAATACTTAACACTCCCAGGGGAATTTGTGTTAGAAACAAGAATTTACTAGCTTAACTGGCACTCCAGGGAGAAGAATCTGGAGCCAGGACCCTCTCTCTGTTCTTCCTTAATATCCTTACTTCACTTGTGACTCTTTCACCTTTGCTCACTACCTCTGTTATCCCCGACCCCAATTAGTTCTTCAAGTAATAAAACATGGAATCAGATTTGCTTCATGCCTGCAGAGCCTGATAGTACTCACCTACCCTTGTCTACAGATAAGGAAGCTTTGCACCACAGGGCCTCAGCGGGCATAATTTTGGTGCTCAGTTGGGAAAGGGCTTAAACTGACATAACTAAAGTTTTGGAGGCAGACATACTTGGAATTGAATTCTGACTCCTGTCCTGATAATAAGTGATGTGATCTTGGGCAAAATAATTAACTTCTCTGAGCATTCACTTCTTCATATAATAAAATAGTGATAATACTACCTACATCACAGGATTGTTGAACTATATGAAACATGCAAAAAAAAAAAAATGCTGAGTGTGGTGGCTCACACCTATAATCCTAGCACTTTGAGAGGCCAAGGTTGTAGGATCACTTGAGGCCAGGAATTTGAGACCATCCTGGGCAACACAGTGAGAACCTGTGTCTACAAAAAAATAAATAAATACATTTTAAAAAATGTTTAGACTAAGGACTAACACATGGGGACCCTGTGTTTTTCATCACTGCTCTATCCACAAAAGCTAGAATAGTGTCTTGTATGTAAATATTGTTGATTAAATAAATGATAATCAGCAACATCATTATTATTTTTATCATGGCACATATGGAAACATATTAATCTCTATTATCAGCACCATTTACTATTGTTTTCAATCTCCCTTTAATTTTACTAGCATCACTGGAAACAAGTTATACACAATTTTTTAAAAATGTATTGCCATTTTGAATACTGGTTACAAACTTCAGGATTTTCAGACTGACGCTGAGGAATTTGGGAGTCAGTTATCCCTGAGTTTAAATGCTTCCTCCATTCCCCAGCTTGGTGGTGTGTGCACTCTTAGAGTCTATGTGAAATGGGATTAATGAAAGGTAATTTACAGGGTAATTGGGAGGATTAAGTATATAGTAGTGGCTTAATAAAAATTGGTAATATTAGTAGGCATATCCCTTTTCATTATCTTCTAGGTAAAATATAGAATTTAGGCTAAGTTTGTGTTTGGCACCCCCAGAAACTTTTTCTCATCTTCCAAACTGTATCTCCTTTGGGTCCTAGAGTGTAACCCCATTGTTTATTTACACTGGGCATGAAGGACTGTTAACAACTTGAAAGGTGGGAAAGTAGGGTGCATGGGGTAGATGGAGGCAGTCATTGTAACAAATATCTAGGCCATTATTGCAAACTTAAATGGCTACAGGGACTGGGCAGGAAACTTAAACAAATGATGCAAGTTAGATGCTCACTTCTAATTTCTTAAAACATGCCACCCTCTGAAAGCATCTTTTATTAATATTTTTCTGCTTCTGAAACAGAAATGGCTATGGAGAAATATTTTCCTACCACAGTGGTTCTCAAATGTGGCCTATGGACTCCTGGGGGTGCCTGAGACTCTTTTAGGAGGTCCATGATGTGACAACTATTTTTATAATAATGAAGGATGTTACATACCTTTTCCACTGTATTGATATTTTCTCTGATGATAAAAAAGCTAGTGGTGGGTGAAACTGCTGACTACTCAGCATGAATTGAGGCAATGACACCAAATTGTTCTAATAGTTGTTATGTTCTTCATTGTCATGCACCACATTCAAAAAAAGCCAGTTTCACTTAAAAATGTCTTTGATAAGTACACATATTTTTAAATATGCTGTGTGATAAAATTAGAAGTACACACAAAGCACTTCTGCTTACTAAAGCATGATGGTTGTATCAAGAAAAGCACTTGTGCAATTATTTGAGTTGCAGGCTAAACTAGCCATTATTTTTTTTCTCCATGGAACATTTTATTTTATTTTTATTTATTTATGTATTTTTTATTTCATCATATTATGGGAGTACAGATGTTTAGGTTATGTATGTTGCCCTTGCCCCCACTCCCAAGTCCGAGCTTCAAGTGTGTCCATCCCCTGGATGGTGCACATCGCACTCTTTGTGTATGCATATAACCGTCCCCACCTCCCCTCTCCCCCCTCCCCCCTGCCCGACATCCAATAAATGTTATTCTTATATGTGCACTTATGTATTGATCAGTTAATACCAATTTGATGGTGAGTACATGTGGTGCTTGTTTTTCCATTCTTGGGATACTTCACTTAGTAGAATGTGTTCCAGCTCTTTTCAGGAGAATACAAGAGGTACTATATCACCATTGTTTCTTAAAGCTGAATAGTACTCCACGGTATACATATACCACATTTTATTAATCCACTCATGTATTGATGGACACTTGGGTTGTTTCCACATCTTTGCAATTGTGAATTGTGCTGCTATAAACATTC